>VDFB02255379.1:0-16931 GCA_007258455.2 Sequoia sempervirens | reverse complement strand
CACCACGCCTACCAGGCATCACTCTTGGAGGCATCTTGAAGATCTTGAACCCACAACCACGGTCCTGGTGCAAACTGCCTCATGATCGGCGATCTGTTCACACGCTCAAGAAAACCTGGCTCTGATACCACCTGACGAGGGAGCAAACCCGAGACACAGAAATACACTCACAAAACAAAGAATAATATTTTATTCATCAATAATAAACTTCTTACATGCAGAGGATCTCAAATCCCCAAGTTCTGTATTACATGCAAATTACTAACTTACAGAAAATTACCCAGATCCCCTTTCACAAAGATGCTTAACTTTTCCCCAAAAGTTACCCAAAAATCAGAAACAAGCCCCTAAATAGGCCCATTTCGGTTTGGAACCAAAACAACCTTCGAGATAAGATTTTTGACGGTTTGGCGCCAAAATTACAATTTGAAATTCAAGTTAAATTCACAGTTGAAAATTAGCACATTTCTAAAATATGCACCAACTTCCGGCAGCCATAACTTTTAATCCGACCGTCGGATCTTCAATGATAATACCTTTTCGGAAAGCTCTCGAAAAGACAATTTTCCTACAAAGTAGGCCTTGGTGACTACTTGCATTTTCGCGAATTTTCAGGCCCATCCGGGATCGTTTGGTGCCTCAAACGAACTCGGAAGGTTTTTAGGGAAAAAAGCAGAAATTGGAACTTGAATAACTTTCAAGTCGTGAATGATCTTGACCTGATTCTTTCACCAGACTGTGTATTTTCCCATTCTGAACCTTCCCATAAATTTTTGTCTTCCCACGACTTCAAATGCAAACCTGCTAAAAATAGCAGTTGAGCAGAAAAAGCAGAAAAGTAGTTCTGAAAGTTGGAAACTCTTATTCGACGAAAAGGGTATCCAGAAATACAAAAACATCTACAAAAAGAAAACAACAGGAACAAAAATGAAAATCATCTTTTTGGGTGATGCAAGATTGCCCTCACACCACTGGATGCTCCTGCATCAAAATCCTAACATTTCCATCTTTTGATTGAATTCAATCTCCTAAGGTCATTTATTTAAATTAAATAAATTAACTTTATTTAATTTAAGCTTATCATCATCCTTTTAATTAAATAAACCAAACTTTATTTAATTAAATCTCAAATTCATATTCCTCCCTTTTTGATTTAAATAAACTCAAATATTTAAGTCAAATGGGTCAAAACACCTAATCATCATCTTAATTAATCTAATCTAATCACCCATAACATCCTCTAGCTTTTTCCACTTGCACAAATAAAGCATTTTAGTTCATCTATTAAAATCCTCATTTTCCCTCAACAAGGCATCTTTTGAGAATATTCCTCAAGTTTGAATTTGAAAACAAGTTGACTTGTCCCTTCCAACATGGCAATAACTCCCCTCTTACATGTCCCCCACTTGGCATTTAAGTCTCTTTTTCTCCCTCCAACAAGCCAAATTTTAATTTGGAAAGGCCAACCAATCTCATTTTTTGGCACATTGACCAAAAATTGCACATTCCTCTACCAATCACAAGGTGACAAGTGGCTCCTTCTTATTGGCTAAATATTTGTCCCACATTGCTCTCTTTTGGACACTCTTTCAACTTGAGAATCTATAAATAGAAGGCTTATTCTTCAACAATCCATCCACAACCCTCATGCAAAGTTACTTTCTTCAATTGAAAGCTAATTTTTTCCATTTCACTCCATCTTCAAAGCATCTATCATTGAGCTTGGCAAGGATTGGGAAAAGGGTCACTTTGCACAAGTGACACCAATCCACTATGAGATATGATTTACTTCACGTTTTATTGTATGCTTTCAATTAGTTTATCTAATCCTTTATTTTTTTGATTGCATTATGAGGCATGTGGATTTATTTCACAGGGATGTTGACTATTGGCTTTGTTTTAAAATACTAATCATGCTTTGTGTGTTAGGATTTTAACCATTTGCAGATTTTCACATCCACAGTTATATCTAACTAGCACACATTGAGGGTTAAATAACTAAACTTTTTCCCAAGTGATTGTAATAATTAAGGAAATGGTTCAAATAGACACACAAAGTTAGAGACAATTGAGACCTCTAAACCTAATTTGAATAAATTTAGTTGAATTCAAATAAAATAATACTTTAAAATACAACTAGTTGAACTAATAAAGTTATAATTACTCATATAGCAAAATAATTATTGTTAAATGAGTCTCAAAAATCTAAAAGCAACATGTTAGTGCATGAATTAGAGATTAATTAGCTCCATTAAATATATTAATCAAAAAATGGAATGAATAACTTACTAAACCAATGGAATAATTGGTTCAACAAGATACATAGTTGGCATTAATTGATCCCTATAAAATAAATTTATTATTATTGAGTAAATCATATAATTGGTCGAATCAAGTGCTTAAATATAAATAATTGATCCTTGTGAATCAAACTACACCTAATTAGAATGTTATGAGAATTGAATATGTATAAATACATGCTTGATTGAATAAATCAAATAGTTTTCTTAGTTAATTTACTTAATAAATTTCATTCATCAATCCTTACAAGTTCAATTATACTTAACTAAAATGAGGTTGGGATGAACCAACCCTAATTACATGCACGATTAAACAAGTTAAATAATATTTTTAACTCTGTAGAACCAATCCTTACAAAACATAACTGAAGCCTTAGCTATATACATTCCTAAGACAATAAGATGTATATAATTAAGACTAATCAAATTTATAAGCTTGATTTTAACCAAATAATCAAATTTTAGCATCAATAATTTTAAAAAATCTTTACTATATAAAAAAAAATCAATATAAAGTTCAAGTGAACTCCAACCTTAAGTCATAGATTAAGTTAAATTATTAGTTTTAGTTCATATTGATTTTTTTGTCAAAAATAGACATTTTAAAAGTCAAACTAAGTCTTCGTAGTGGAATGTCATGGAGAAATTTGATCCCTACTTGTCCCTAACATAAGGTTGTCCTTGTTTTGGTTCTAAATTGTTGTATATAAGTCCAAATGAAAATATAATATGAATTTATTTATTTTTTCTTTTCTTTGTAGTATTTAACTATTTAAAGCATATATTCAATATAAAGAGTCATTAGATAATTAGGTATTCCAACTCAATGAACTACAATAATTTATATTTATGATTTTAAATAATTTTAGGATGTACTTTAAATTATAGATAGGCAGATCCATAGGAGGCTATTAGTCCATCTCGCAAATCCGAAGGGAGACGTTGGTGATTAGTCCAAAAACTCTCCCCTCCCCCCGTAACCATCACCCAATGGGATTCAAACCCACGACCCAGCTCTAATACAATTTTTTGGAACATGTTTCCCATTGTGCCAAAAAATTGACCTATTAATACTCAATACAATCATTAGAGATAAGTAGATCCATGGGAGGTGGTTAGTCCATGTCCCAAATCCAAAAGAAGACACTGACGTTAGTCCAACATTAAAGGTCTCATAACTTGATATATCTCTAATATATAATGAGGGGGTCTAATTTCTAAAGAATTTATATTTTTGAAATGATAAAATATTTATCGATTTCTAACCATTTTATATTTTAAAAATGATACTAGATTCAAATTAAATAGATTATAATGATGGTGAAACAAAATATTTTAACTATCAACATCCCTAACTACTTAATATTATAAATTTTTAATTAAAAATATACTTCTCTATTACCCTAGAAACCAGTAAAATTAATCAGATTAGACACTATGGAACCTCTCCTTCAATGAAGTGAGATTTCTCTCTCACATAAAAGAGACAAACGTTCAAAAAAAGTAGATCACATGAAACCAACTATTTTCATTAATGGTGGAAACGCTTCAATCTTTTTATAGAAATCGCTGACGTATTGCGAAGGCTTTTGAAGGTTTGATAGATTGGCTATCCTCTCATTACACCCGTAGTCGGCGTATTTCCAAAGCTCTGTTAAAAGATTGGTCCATTTTTCCCATTCCTTGTGGAAACACCCTCCCTTGTTCATTTTTTCTGCAAAAGATTATTATATGCGCAGGAATCTTCCTCTAGTCCCCTTGACCGGCAACAAATTCACAGCCATATTATATGTGCAGGAGACTTCCTCTAATCCCCTTGCTTTCATATATTGTAACGTTTCGACTTGTTTGAGGCTTGTCAAGTCCTTGAGAAACCTCTGGCTATAGTATATATTTTATACAGTACCACATTAGATCTCAGAATGTTTGAGGAAACTATGTTGATTTAGCCATGGTGAGACTTTCAAGATCGTTTCCTTGAGAGCAGGAAATTTCTGTTTCAATCCCGATTAACCTTTGAACAAGGTACTTGCTTGGCTTCTGGAGAATATCAAATCTGTGTTCTTTAGAAAGCTATGTGCTAATTGGCTATTTTATTTACTGAAGGGAGATTAAAATTGTCTGAGGAGCATCTATGGCGACAGAAAATACTAAGCCCTGCGCGATCTGCAAGAACCATCCAAAATGAAAAGGAGAGAGAATGATACATAGATAGCGAAAAGGAGAGGTATAGAAAGAGAAAAGGATGAGATAACTGTAAGTAGAGATAGAGAAAAGAGATGGAGAGATAGAGAGATTGTGAGAGAAAGAGAAAGAGAGGAAAATATGGGAAGAGAGAGGGGGTGTGGTGGGATAGAGGGGAAGAGATGTAGAGAGAGGGGGGGAGATATAAAGAGATATAGAGATTGATATGGAGAGAGATGGGTAAGATAGAGAGTAGAAATATACAAATAGAGGGAGAAAGAGGGAGATGTAGAGAAATGTGGGAAGAGAGAGAGAGTTTAAGAGGTAGAGATAGATTGCGATAGATAGAGAAGAAGGGAGGGAGGGAGAGAGGGGGATAGACAAGTCTAGAGAGTGAGAAAGAGAGGAGAGGAGTGGGAGATATAGAGAGATAGAGATTGATAGGTACAAAGATCGAGAGATTTGGAGATAAAGGTAGATTATGTGGATAAAGAGAGACACACAGGAGAGGGAGATGGAGAAGGAGAGATGAAGAGATATATAGAGGGAGCTATAGAGAGATAGAGAGGGATAGGGAGATAGATAGGGACATACAAGTAGGGAAAGATATGGAGAGAATGCTAGAGATGAAGATGGATAGATAGAAAGATAAATTAGGAGATAGGAAGTTATATAGATAGATGTAGAGAGATGGAGAGATATAGGGATAGAGAAATATGAGATAAGGATATAGAGATAAAGAGAGAAGGAGAAACATGGAGAGAGAGAGATATAAAGGTAAACATAGATATAGCTATAGAGGAACAAGAAGAGAGAAATGGGGAGAGAGAGGGAGAGAGGAAGATAGAGGGGTAGAGAGAAATATATAGAGATAGATGGAGAGATATAGATAGATAGAGACAAAGAGCTAAGAATAGCGAGTGTGAGAGATAGAGAGGAAAAGATAAAGATATATAGATGCAAAGGGAGGGATATAGATATATTGATAAAGATATATAAGAAGAGAAAGAGAGAGCTTAGTAGATAAATGACATATACAGAGGGACATGAAGATAGACGTAGAGAGAGATATGGATGAAATTTAATAAATTTCAATCCTAAAAGAGGAGAATAAACTTCATTTGAGAGTAAATTCCACTAAATACAATCAAAACTAATTACCTAGAATTCTTGAAGAGAATGGACCCATGAAAATATATGAAAATACATAAATAAAAATAACTTTTTGAAAACAACAATAGAAAGATAAGATGATGGAGAATCTGGGGTTAAAAAATAGAAGTCACTATCAAGGATGCCAATATATTCAATAGACACTAGTATGTCATTGTGTCATCTATATGAATAGTGAATAGTGAATAAAAAGACACCCAAAAAGAATGAAAACCCCAATTTATGGTTAAACTAACCTATGATCCCAATAAGTAAAAATATAGTAGAAACTATTGTACAATAAAAAAATGTAAGGAAGTAAACTAAATAATAAGATCTAAACAATTTAATAAAATAAATGAGCAATGAACAAACACTTGCAAACCTTTACATGGTTGGGTGCTCTCAAAATAGCTATAAGAACAAGGAAATGGAAAAAAAATTGGGGTTGTTTAGAGCTATTTAGGGATTTCCTTGGAAAAATCCCTACTCTGGTATTTCAACCTCTATAGTAGCTAAGATAGAGAAATACAAATATGATAGTGTGTGTATTCTCCTATCGCATGTGTGTCTAGGAATGGTTAGAGATATGAAAGTGCAATAGTGTAACTAAAATTAAAGAGAGGAGATGTGATAATATGAAGGTGCTTAGGAGCACAAGAAAAAAATTCTTGCAATATTAAAATAACAATATCACCTGAGAGCCTTGAGAATGCCAAAGGGAGTAGGAGAGCAATAGAGGATGATTTGATATTATTGTGTGATATCTTTAAAGAGAGGGAGCTTCTACAAATGAGAATATAATTTTGAAAATGAGAAGAGGAGGAAAGAAAAAGAGGTTGACAAGCCATTTAGAAACATCTTTAGTTATTTTCACTAGCCTAGGAAGGGGACAAGTGAAAAAATAAAAAGAAACAACCTTCAAATGAAAAAATATTGCAAGATGTTATAGCAACATGTGGACATATGCATGAAGCACTAGTGTCCAAAAAAATTATATTAAAAAATAACAAGAGAGTAGAAAAAAGGGAAAACACAAAAGTGAAATGAAAAAGTGACCACAAGAAAGGAGGCTTGAGAACCTTTAGAAGGAAGAAGGTTGATGTAAGGGCTGAAATTAGGCTACATAAAAAATAATTGGATGGACTCAAAATAGAGGTTAAATTGCAAGGGTATGCAAGTTTTGACATGATATTTCCCCCCCAATTTAGCAGGCTTATGAACCTTCATGGATAAGCATGCTCAATTAAAAGGGAAAGTAATAAAAGAAAAATAACATTATAAAGCCAAAAGGATATTATAGAGGATGATGAGAACTCTTCAAGTGGAAGAACTATACCCCCAACATGAGAACCTACAAGAAAAAAATACATTTGACAAGAAAACCTTGCACAAGATTACAAAAAAAACACATATATATAAGCATATAACACATAAAAAAAATAGAAAAGAACACAATAAATATATAATGAAAACAATTGAATTAGCTAAGTGAAAAAGACCTCAATCTAGGAGGTCTTTCCAATACTATGTATCATCAAAAATACAATAAAAATAAAAGAAGTAATACATATAATAATTCTTAAACAATGAGAAAAATGCCATGAGATTATTAACTTCTTCAAGGGGAGATTAAATACAAATACACAAGGAATAAATCAATGTATAAGAGAGTACATGAATCAAACACTAGCTTTCTTTGTCATCATGGGTCATTTAAATCATAATATAAAAATGGATCATAATCTAGAAAGTTGCATTATGCTACCTGACCATGGATGTAAAAGGTAAGTCACATGAAGAGCATAGTCTAGCAAGCTGCATTATGCTAGGTGGCTCATAGATTACCAAGGTATGAAATATGAGGGCCCATAGTCTACCAAGTTGTATTATGATAGGTGGTTCATATGCTACCAATACTATGGGGAGTATAATAAAAATAAATGTTTTTAAGGCTGAAAATTTTAGAGAGTATAAAATGAAAAATTTGATAGTGGGATAAATTAAAGGAGCATCAAAATGCATAAAAATAGACAGGATGCATGCAAGGATGCATGATTAAGTAGAATATATTATCTCCCTTAAAATATTAGCATGTATAGTATGTTGATATTTTAAGGTAAAGAAAGGGGGGAGAAAGGAGAGGGGGAATCTTAAGGAAGGATGTAAACCTAAGAAAAAAGTTGTCCTTGCTCCCTAAAATATAGTTGAGGACAAACATAAAGAAGAATATTGTGTTGCTACCATGAATAAGGTATTTATAATGAGCAAACAAAGAAATTTATAGGTGCCCCATAGTGGGTAGCAACACAATAGAGGAAGAGAGGTGTAAGGAACTCATTATAAAATAAAAGAGATAAAAAGTAGAGGTGAACTCCATACTAAGATATTATATAAGAAAATTAGATGTTATTATGGAATATGATAGAGGTGATCTCATTCCATAACAAAAGAAAAATTCATATAATGATTTATAAGTTTTCTCATATTATGTCAAATGCAATCTCAATGCCATAAAAGAGGAGGAATAATGTTTATCATGTAGAAGGAAAATGAACTAGAATAAATTGATCTTGATCCCAATAAAGTGATGAAACCTAAGTCCATAATTTGTTGGATTTCATCTTGCAAGGCTTGGCATTCACTAGTGGAATTACCAAACACTTGATCATACACATGGAATGGATTTTTTTTAATTTTGGGAAAATTTCCTATATATAGGATGAAGAGTGATCAAGTAGGATTTGAGAATCCTTAGGAAATTGTGTGATTTCTTAGATAGGAGAGAATAATTATGAAGAAATCATTTATCTTTCAAGGAGAGGTTTAACCTATCAAAAAAGGAAGTTGTAGAGACATTAGACAATAGAGGAGGGGATGTAGACAAAGGAGCATGATAGAAAGCTAAAACCACTATAGAAATATGTGTTGTAGGTTCCGCAGGGACCCTAAATCCTTGTTTCATGCACCCAAGACAATTTATTTTGTATCAACTTTTAGAAATAATTTTAAATCCAAGCTCCTAATTATTTTCCAAAGAAGAGAAAGAAGGAGAATCATGTCACTAGTCTTTGAAAAATGAGAAGTATAACTATATGTTTGAGAAGAATTACTAGCTGAATTCATGAAAGAAGAAGGATCGATCCTAAAATGAGAGTGTGGATCCTCCTTAAATGATGGAATTCCAACATTACAGGGGACAACCTTATACTCACCAAGTTCATGATGGGTGAATTCTAAGAATCCAAAACCATCACCAAGACATGCATTGGAAGAAGAAGTCACATCACCCTCATTAGAGGTAGATGATGGTATTTAAGAATTTCTTGTAGAAGAAGGTACAAAATTATGAAAATTAGGATTCACATGACCCAATTTAAATTTTTATAGTATTGAAAGGGATTAGGGTGTACTTTTATTGGATATGATTTATTATTTTATAAAAATTTAATGGACTAATATAATTTAGATGGGAATGCACGCATGGAATGAATCCCTAGTTGACCAATAAGAAGGTTATATAATAAAGTGTCTAGAATTACATATGCCAAGGTGGGTAAAGTAATACTGTCAAGGAGGATAGGAAATCTAACTTTTGGAGGATCTTGGTCACCTATGTTATCAAATCTATGAATATAAGTATCTAGATGTAGTAGAAACAAAAGGATCAATATGAGATGATGATATAAGACCAACACCACAAACATTGATACCTGATCCAATGTCAACTAGAGTGAGTTTCATACTAATATTACTAAAAATGAAATTCAATATAAGAGGATCAAATTGAATTGGTGCTTAAGGAGAAGGAAACTCATGCTAATGGAATATAATGTCTAGAGTATCAAAATGGATACATTATATTAAATAATTCACATCATTCTAATAGAAAATGATACAAATATATATTTGAGATCCTCTTGAATAATACCACGTGGATAGATAAGAGAGGTTTATAGATGGTCCTAGAGAGATCATAGAACAATTAACATGAACTTTGTCAATAATAGCATACTCTCTTGAGGACTTAGAAAGAGGTTTAGGAGAAAATGCTAGAATAGGTTGATGAGGAGTACAAGTTGTAATATAAATATTTTTCTTATTTCTTCAAATATTATACATGTGGGTTATTGAGTGAAAATAATTTTCCATGGGTACTTTAAAAGTAATATATTTACCAATATGAACATAAATAACCCAATGAACCTATGGTATTAGGAACACCATGACTAATTATTATAGGTTTTTGTGTTGGAGTTTCTTGTTCTCTACAAACATATGTTTGAATTCTCAAACTTACTTATGAAGAAACAAAAATAAAAAATGCATTAATTAAATGATTTGAATCATTATGAGATTTCAAAAAATTTGAAGAATAATGCTTAACCTCTATGTGTGGAGGATCTAGTGTGAGGTGAGATTATTCATCTACTAATGATTCATCTCTAGAAGGAAGAGCATTGGAATGAAGTGTAGATAAAGTTATATTGCTAAAAGTATCAATGATTTCATTCTCTTCTAATAAAATATTGTCAAATGTAGGAGAAAATTTCTAGGAGAGGGATCAAAACAATAAAGTGACATGGGAAGAGCTAAGTCACCATCACATGCATGAAATGGAGCATCATGAAATTTTTGAGAAAAATTAGAAAGTGATTTAACAAAAGATCTTAAATTCATTTATAAAATAGACATACAATTTTAAAAAGATATAGACTAGTCATCCATATGTTTTCATATTTATCCTTTAGGACTATGGAATTTCCTTTAGTCCAAGATACCAAAAAAAATTCAGAGAAGACAAAAATTGAAGAAAAAATTATTTTCAAGAAGGTTTTTAAAGTGTAAGAGTGGCAAGCTCACCAAAAATTAATGTAAAAATTTTAACTCTTACAAAATTATAATAATCATCCTTTGAGAGTAAGTTATACTAATTACACTTAGATACAAGTAACTAGGTAAAATTCTTGAAGAGAATGAATTATGAAAATAGTTAAAAATAGATAAATAAAAATAACTTTTTGATAACAAAATAAGTAAATGCAAATGATGGAGAACCTAGGGCTAAAACTAAGAAATCAATGCTAAGGATGAAAACACATTATGTGAATATCTACACATTATATTGTCATGTGTACAAAAAATGAACATAAAATAATGCAGAAAGCATGAAAACCCTACTTTATGATTCAACTTACCTCCAAGACTAGAAATGCATCAAACACCAAAAAATATTGTACAATAAAAATATAAGGAGGTGAACTAAATAATAAGATATAAATGATTTAATAAAATAAATAAGAAACTAACAAGAACTTGCAAACCTTTGTGTGGTTGAGTGCTCTCAAAATAGCTATAAAAAAAAAAAATGAATAATGTATTAGGTTGTTTGATGATTTACCTTAGTCAAACTCCTACTTTAGAATTTCTACCACCATAATATCCAAGATAGAGAAATATAAATAATTCATAGGTTATAAATATATTTTTGATGATTTATCTACATATGGTTCTTCTAATTCATGCTAGAATTTAATGAATTTTGATTAATTTCTACCCCATAAATATTAATATAGTCCATTTTTATTTGTAGAAAATTCCACTTCAATTTGATCTAAAATTATATAAATGTTTGCTTTAAATAATGTTGAATATTATCCCTCAACTTCTATCTTCCCATATAGAAGAATTATTATCTAGTCATACATTGTAGTATACTTCATTTACATGGGACTATGAATAAAAGAAGAGCGAAATACAAGTGCATCAAATAAAGTATAAAACAGATAAGAAAAAAATAAAGACAAGAAACTAGTATTTATCATGGTTCACCAAAATACGGCTACATCCACATTGAGCAGAGGAATTTTATTATTCTCAACAAAAAAATTTACAATGAAATTTGTAGCATATATAATGTTACGTTTCGTGCACCAAAGAAGAAGGTGAATAGAAAAATAATTGGAGGGAAAAGCAATGTGTTCGTTGGGCTTCATCTCTTAACAATCTCCCACTTGAAGCCCAATGGATGCTACAAATCGCCAAACATTCCCTTGCTATAAAATTAATATTACTTCTTAACCAGACCAAGAGAAGTCCTAGCACATTCAAACTTCTCTTTGGGAACAATCTTGGTCAAGAGATCTTCCGGATTGACCTTTGTGTCAATTTTTGCAACTTGTAACTTTCCCTCTTCAACCACATGATGAATGAAATGAGCATTTATGTTAATATATTTAGAACGATGCTGAGATGAATGATTTTGGGCCATAAAAATGGTGATACGACTATCAAAAAATAGAACATAATCAATTTGTTGACATCTCAAATCACTAAACAATTGTTGTAACCAAAGCATCTCCCTAGCACCTTCAAAAAGAGACAAATACTTAGCTTCGATAGAAGAAAGAGCAATGGAATGTTGCATCCTTGAGAACCAACTAATGGAAGCTCCAAAAAACATGAAATCATAGCCAGTAGTAGATCTTCATTTATCTAAATATTTGGCAAGATCAGAATCAGTGAAACCTTCCAGTTGTACATTATTTCCACCAAAACATAGAGAATAATCAAAAGTGCCTATAAGATACCTTAATATCCATTTGACTGCTTCCCAATGAGGCTTTCTAGGATTGCTCATGAACCTACTCACAACTCCCACTACATTAGCAATATCAAGACGAGTGGAGACCATAGCATACATAATACCACCAACTACAAATTTATAAGGAATACCTTCCATAAACTCTTTATCCTCTTGTGTTTTCGTATGCAAATAAGAAGATAAACAAAAATGGGAAGCAAGAGGAGTAGAAACAACCTTCGCATCAACCATACCAAATATTTCTACAACCTTGTCAATGTATGTCTTTTGTGACAACATGATCTCCTTCTTTCGTCTATCCCCAATGATTGTCATTCCAAGAATCTTCTTGGTTGTGCCTAAGTCTTTCATAGCAAATCTCTTAGCTAATTGTGTCTTCAACTAAAAAAAAACCCTCGTACTAGTACTGGCTACCAACATGTCATCAATGTAGAGCAAGAGAATAACAAACTCAGAATTAGGAAGCTACTTATAATAGACACATGGATCTTATTCACACCTTAAGAACTTTTGCTCAATAATGAAGCGATCAAACTTGAGATACCATTGTCGCAGGGCTTGCTTGAGCACATACAAGCTACACTTCAACCTGCAATAAAGATGTGCATGTCCCTATTTTTAAAACCTTCCCGTTGCTTCATGTAAAACTCTTCATCAACATCACCATGTAGAAATATTGTCTTGACATCCAACTGTTCAAGTTCAAGATTCCAAACTACAACCAATCCCAAAACTGCTCAGATTGTGTTCATTCTCAAAACTGGGGAGAAAATCTCATTAAAATCTATGCCTTTCTATTGATCATACCCCTTTACAACCAGTCTAGCATGATAATGTTTCTTGTATGCATCCTCTTCTTTCAACTTGTATACCCAATGATTCTTTAAGGGTCTTTGATTAAGTGGAAGCAACACTAAATCCCAAGTACTAATAGCCTGCAACAAACTCATTTCATCTTGCATTGTCTCTTGCCATTTCACATAATCAATTTGCTTGCAAGATTCTTTGAAAGTAGCTGGTTCAAGTTGGTTAGAAATCAAAAGTTCACGCTCGGCCTCCTTTGAATATAACAATTCATAATATGAAAACTTAGAAGGATGTCTCCTCTCCGGGTAGACCTCCTTAAATGAGGACCCTATTGTAGCACATTTGAATCTTCCAAACACATTATCTGTAATTGACTTTGAACATTTTCTATGTCAGTTTGCAAATTACCTTTGTTCTGAACATTTTCTTTTAGACTCTACCTCTTTATGTCTCCAAGTTGCACAGTCCCCTGCACCTGCATATTTCCTTGTGCTTGTGCAAATTTTCCAATTGAAGAGTTTATGGGTTGCGTAACATGTGAGGAAAATTCCATAGGACCTGAAGATGGCTGTGAAAAAGCTTGAGAAGGTTGTGTAATAGGTAACAAAGGCTATGTTGAATGTAATAAAGGTTGCAAAATAAGTTTTGAAGGCTATGCAACATGAATTGGAGCTTGTGCATGGAGAATTGGACATTGTGCAGTTGGTAGAGGAGGAAAAAATACATGTGAAGGCTACACAAAGACTTGTGGAGGCTACTCAAATAAAGATTTTACATCACCATTTTTTGTAGAGAGAGTATAGGCTATGTTGGGTAGTGAAAGCTCTAGGTGAGGAGGCGTTAGAGTAATACCTACGTCATTATTAGAAGAAAACAAAGATGATGATATGGAAGGGTCGTTTATTCCACTTAGTCTACCTGAATGCAAATTACCTCCAAGTGACCCATGTGAGTTAATATTTTTAAATGCAAATAAGGGCACATATTCCTTAGTGTTTACTTCCCGTGTTTGCAAAGCTGGAAAAATGTGTTCATTGAAAACCACATCCTTGTTGCGAGTAATATTATTGATGAAAGGATCCCATAGCTTGAGTTTGTACTAATCTTTGCCATACCCAACAAAAATGCACTTTATGATTTGGGATCCCATTTGGATCGTTTCTCCTTTGGAACAATAGAAAACACTTCACATTTGAATACTCAAAGATGTAAATAAGAGATTCACTTTCCAAGCCACTTGAATCGTAGATTTTTGGCACTAACGCACTTCTCTAACTCTTCTAGGGTTTTTCACCTAAAAGGAGAGAGGTAGGACCAAAAATGCTAAAGCGTTCATTCAAATAATTTTATGTATGATGTTATCTAAGCTAAATGAAGTGAACTAAATGCAATTAAGTGATTTAAATGAATGATTATGAATGCAAAACTAAGATTTAAGCTATGCTGGAAAACATGTGATATGCAAATAGTGAACTAAAGGATGAATAAATGCAAAACAAAGAGAGAAAGGCTGAATTAAAGTGCATCTAGGAAAGATTTGAGGAATCTAGAATATCCTGAATGTTGTTTGAGATTATTGAAAATCAACAGCGGGATTCATTCACCTAGGGTGGAAAATTAGTCCTGCTATTGTTGAGAAATGTTTGGAAGCAAGTTTCTGACTGTCAGGGTCCAAAATCTGACAAAACCTAGATTTTCAATATTAATGTGGGACTCATTCACCACTGGTGTTGAATCACTCCTCTCCAAAAATTATGAGAAATCAAGAGACAAATCTACAACACCATATCTGGAAATGTCTGCTTGTTGGGTTGCCGAAGTCAATTATGTAGGAAACAGACATAAAACCTTCTCCAACCTTTAAATACAATTGATTTTACTTCAAGCACCTAGTTTACTTGTTGGCCAATCTTTAATCACCTAAATTCTTGTTAAATCTGCATACAAAGGTCAAACCCTTGATGATGAAAATCTGAAGTAGTGTCAATGTATGCTCCAAAATGCTTTAATAGTGCCTGATTTGATCTTGTAAGATGATTGAATGCTTGAGATTGCTTGAATATGATGTGTGAATGTGGGAGGAATGAATACTTGAATGAATGGGGGTTGAAATGGATGTAAAAACACTTATTTATACATTTTTTTGCGCCTCTGTAACCTATTGATATCTCATCATAGGCCGACATGAAGTGATTATGAATAAAAATTGAAAAGGAATTTTGAATTTTTTTGAATTTGGAGCCAAGGGGCACTCATTCACCACCCATGGTGAATGGCTCCCACCTAGGACTTGAAAATGGGTGTCAGGAATTATCTTGTATTTAATGTTGTTTGTCAGGTTTACATTCAAAAATGCACTTCATTAAAGCATATAAGGGCATAAAGGGGTCAAATAAAGCATAAGAAAGGGATAAATAGTGAAGTTGTGCCTAGAAAAGCATGAAATCTTGTTACAAGACTTTACAACACTTCACAATAGGACTTGTTTAGTGATGAAAAGGTGATTTTTAGGTGAATTATAATGAATAGAGTCTACAAGAGTGTAGAAATTCTTTACAACACTTGAAAACACCTTCACATGACATTATTATTTGAATTTTAATACCTAAATATGCATGCTCAAGCCATGTTACATCATAAAATCAGAGCAAAATAGACCAAACATCATGAAGCAAGGCCTAAAAGACCATGAAAATGACAAGGGTCCAGTTTTATATGGTGCAACACTCCTCCTTTGGAATACCAAAATCCAACCGGGATGATGGGCTCTAGTTAATGAGATAAATTGTTGTGTTGGAAGCTTCAGCCCATAACTATTTTCCCAAGCCAACATTGGAAAGCATACAACGTGCTTTTTCCAAAATTGTTGTATTTAACCTCTCTGCAGCTCCATTTTCTTGAGGTGGAAAAGGAACAACTCTGATTCTTTGAATACCATTTTTGGCACAAAAATTGTCAAACTCTAGGGAGAAAATTTTGCCACCATTATCTATTTGCAAACATTTGATGTTATGCCCACTCTAATTTTCACCTCAAGCTTTAAAAATTTTGAATTTACTAAAGACTTCAAATTTCCTATTAAGCATAAAATTCTAGACTTTCTTAGTGTGAAATCATCGAGGAAAGTTACAAAATAGTTAGCCCCTCCTAGAGAGGTTACCTCAGTCAGTCCAAAGACATCCAAGTAAACAAGCTCCAAAGGTGAGGTATTCTTTGCACAACCCATCTTCAAGAAGCTGACCCTCTTTTGTTTTCCATAAAGACAATGTTGGAAAAATTCCAAATCCATTGATTTCAAAATTGGTAATTGATCTCTTTTGAACATCACTTGAATGCCTTTCCTACTCATATGTCCAAGACGGTGCGAAAGTATGGTCTTGTTGTCTATTAATTCCATACCAGCTCCCACTTGAGAGTCATTCTAAAAAATATATAAGCTTCCCACTCTTTCTCCTTTGGTGATCAACATGACACCCTTAGTAACTTTCCATGAATCTTGAAAGAAAGAAGTATTGCAGCCTAGTGAAAAAAATTGGCTTATAGAAATTAGATTCTTCTTGAGTTTTGGAACATGTCTAACATCTTGCAAATGCCATGTGCTTCCATTCTTTGATTGTAAGAGAACATCACCTTTACCAATGATTTCCAAAGATTTCTTATCCCCCAAGTAAACATTCCCAAACTGTCCTTGATAATTTGTGAAGACATACGTACAAGAGGTAGCATGGAAAGATGTGCCCAAATCTAAAGCCTACAAATCTGAATTGATTTCACTTATGGATAAAACCAAAACACTATCATATTTTTCATATAAAACATTATCCTCACTGTCCCTAACCTTCTCTCATGCCTTCTTATAGGAATAAAAGTCCTTTTTGGTCTAA
>VDFB02255378.1:191403-259520 GCA_007258455.2 Sequoia sempervirens | reverse complement strand
TAGATGATGATCTTGGATGAAAACATTTGCCCTTTTATATCCTCTACAAATAGATAGGTTGGCCACCATGCACATATGCAACTTCAATTTGAACAATGATCATGGGTAGGAAAGATTTCACTTAGATTGATTGGAAAATGGGAAATGACATTTAATAGTGGACCATAGTCATTTGTTATTTTCAAAAGCATTGAATGGTATTTCCAACACCTCGTACTAGAATCATGTTTCTTCTCCTATTTTTGTAATGTCCCCTTTTTAGCCCTAAGTGTTTTAGTGACAAACTATTTTTGGAGTCCTGTAGGCTATTTAGAGGTGTTTTAGGGGATTCCAAGAGTGTTGGAGGTTTCTTACCAGCACTTTCAAGGGGTAATTGCAGATGATTGCCAGCAAGTTTTTTGGGTTTTTTTGAGATCCTTGGTGGGCAGTAACTGCTATTTTTAGCGCTTAATATTTTTAGTAAGTCACATTTGCATCTCAAATTGGGCTTATTTTGAGTTTGGACACACTTACCATTTTTAGCAGTATGCTATTTTTAGTAAGTGCTATTTCTGGTAGAGGTCCTAATAGTAGTTCAGTATTGGGTTTCGAGTTTTGGCAGGGGTGGCATTTTCAGTTGACGAGTTATGTCAGTTTTGACAGTTTAGTGCTTCCACCATTCTTAGAGTTTGAAAAAGGCAAGTTTGGCAACTTAAGTTATAAATTATAAAGTTTTAAAAAGCCCCTTGGACCCCCACGCCTAGACATGGTAACTTTAAGTTGTTTTTAAAAGATGTTTTTTTGCTTTGCTAAAGTGGATGCCCAAGATGGCGCTCTTTTAAAAGTGAACAACAATATTTTCCAAGAAGGGCAATCCCTTGTTGGATGTTGTGTTGTGTTGTTGACATGTGGTTGTTGGCTGATGTCAACACTATTAGCATTAATGCATTTGAGGTCAGAGGATGGTTGAGACATTGAGAAAATTGTAAATAAAATGAGCTGCAGCTGGCTCGCATGAAGGAAGTTCAAATTTATCTATGAGTTCAAGACGTTGTTGATCGAGAAGTTAGACAAAAGTGGTTTCGCTCAGTATATCTAGTTTATCCACGCTACTGCAAGAGATCCGCGGAAGTTTTGATCAAGCGAAGATTTGGTATTCGGTTTTTGTTAATTAGTTTGTGTCTCAACAAGATGATGCGATTTAGTAAGTTTAGTTGTTGCGCATGCTTCTTTGCGTATTCAAGATGTCGTGGATGTCTCAGATCGCGGTTTCATCTATTCCAGATTGATTGTTGTGCTCATCGTGATTTTCTCTTGCGTGTTCATGTTTTTCATGTTCTTGGCCGACAAGGTGTTTGTAGCGTGTTGTGGATCTTCGAGGAATAATTTTTGAAGATGGTTCGTGTTTGAGAATTTTATTTTGGGTTTTCACTATGTTGTGGCCGACCTTGGTTGATTCACATTAATAATTGTTATTAATTTGGGCCGACAATTTATATTCATTTTATTATTTTGTTGAAGCCGACTTGTAGCGATTTAATTTCTTGTTGCGAATATATATAAGCGACTATTTATTTCATTTATGGGATGCCGAATGTGTGTGTGTGCGAATAATGTTCTAAATCATTCAAAGGTAGAGCAGAGTGTGAAGAAGAGTGAAGAAGAGTAAAGAAAAGTGAAGGAGTGTTCATGTGCTTAACCGAAACTGTGATCAGGCATTAGCAAATGCTATTTTATTAGTTCAAATCCCTCAAGGATGTGTAATCCTCAATCTTTCCTCAGTCAGGTTCTCTCCAATGTAGTTTGTAGTAATTGAGGGCGGAGCCTAGGTACATACCTCGAATGCATGTGTGTGTGCACTCCATTTCATTCTTTATACTTTTAACAGAGCACTGTGGACCGACTCCTCCGACTGTGGTTTCTATCAGGTTTCCATAAAAATCTGGTGTTATGTGTGTTTTGATGTTGATGATTTATGCTTTCATGGTTAATAATCAACTGAGGAATATAAGCAATAAAGCACAAGTTGTGAATTTCTGTGACAACTGATTAAAACCCCCCCCCCTCCCCCCCACTCTCAGTTGTCTGCCCTTGTGTTGCCAACACTCTTTTGGAGGGAAAAGGAGTTTGAACTTTTGGGTCTCAAGTCTTATTTATACCTCCCTCTTGCTCTCATTTTCCTTATGTAATTTGGAGATAATGTTATGCTGTCTGATTGAAACCAAAGTGTTCTTTCCCGAATCTTCAGAGGACAAAAGCCCCCTTTAGGTTGCTGGTTTTGGATTTGAAAGATAATCCCTAGCTGGTGGAGTGTGATTGCATTCAATAATCACCACTGAAGCTTATTACTGATGGTTTGCTTTCAGTTTTGGTTACTTATGATGATTTCTAGCTATGTTTTGGTATGATAACTATTTGTGTAGAGGTTTGGAGTGTTTTAGGAGTGCTTCTGAGAGGGTTTATACTTGCTGGCCGTATCATTTTCACCTAGGCAAAACCAACGTTTATGCTCGTGCTATTTGGAGGAAGGCATAACTCTTTGTGGGTGCTTTTGCATTGGCTTTTCCATTCTTGGGCACCCCTATTTGCAGGTTTATAGATTTAATGATGGAGAACCTGATTTATGGGAGCTGGTCGCCCCTATAGGGAGGCCGTATAGCTTGTTTTGAGGGTGTTAAATGTTATCAAATCTTATCAGAACAGGAACCTAGGACAACCTATGTAAATTCTAAGTCTTAAATACTGTGAAGAATTCGGAGTCAGATTTCTACTTCTGTATTTAAATGTGCTGATTGCAGAACATCTATCAATTTCCATGTCTTGCAAATGAAGGAATGACGACCCATTTATATGTTGAAGATACGCCTCAAGGAGAGACGCGTCTCATGGGAGGATGTGTCTCCACAAAGTGGAGACACGTCCGCTCATGGGACATGTCCCTTGAGCGCGTGAACTTCCATAACAACCGAAGTCATTCGGTGTTTATCAAAGACTAAGATTTGAGTTTTCAACAGTCATCTAATGTCAATTTCGATTTATCTATTTATAGATTTTGATCAACATCTGAAATTCGAAAATCTTATTTGATGGTTTTATATTTAAGAACAGTTTTGGTTAAATATAAATGATGATGATGCATGAATGCAATCATCATTTATATCTGACCGAAGCTATCTTAAATCAACACTCCCTCTTAGCTAGGGAAGATATTCCAAATCAAATAAGTGGATATATCACCTTCACACGTGATATTGAAGATATGATATGTTTTCATAAGATTATCAAGTCACATCTTCATTATGGTATGTGCACTGACATCAAGTCACATGATGTCTACCATAATAATTCATGGCATATCCACGGATATTTATAGTTATCCACCATGATTATCTCTTAAGGATCACAATGATCTTCAAATGACATCAAGTCACATGATATTCATCAAAGTGTCCAAGAGATACTATCATGACATGTCCACAGATATCAAGTCACATGATATCAATCATGATAGTTCAACTCATCATTGTAGAGTCGTCACTTTACAATGTCACATACAAGTGTTCATTATTAGAAAGATCGTCACCTTTCAATAATGTACACAGGGGGAGTGGGCCCATAAGGTCATGGAGTCACACACATGACAAAAGAGTTTACACATTAAACATCTTTAAATATATTAGTACAACTTGTAAACAATTTTGAATTTCAAACATAATATCAAATTACATTTCAATCATACCAAGCTTCTTCCTGAAGTGTTCACCCTTGATTCGGGAGAGAGGTTTGGTGAGAATGTCTGCTGTTTCATCATTTGTACTAATATACTCCAATTGGATCACATTCTTTTCTACCATATCTCTTACATAATGGTAGGGGATCTCAATGTGCTTAGATCTATCATGGAATACTGGATTTACAGAGAGTTTGATGCAACTCTAATTATCACAATGAATGATAGTAGGATTCAAGGGCTCACCAAAGAGTCCCACAAGCAATTTTCAGAGCCATACTGCTTCTCTTGCCCCCATAGAGGCTGCAATGTATTAAGCTTCTGTCGAGCTTTGAGCTACTGAAGACTATTTTCTGCAGATCCAAGAGATCATAGCCGATCCCAAACTGAAGCAACATCCTGATGTACTTTTCCAATCGGTTACACTTCCAGCCCAATCTAAATCAAAGTATCCATGTAGATCTAGTTGTTCATTTTTGTAAAGGAGACCATATCCAATAGTGCCTTGAAGATATCTCAATATATGTTTCACAACTACTTGGATCGTTCCTTTGGTTCACCCTTGGGCCGACCCGACATTCCTTGCGCCAAATGCTCAGTGCAATTGTTAGCAGTGCATTAATGATCCAATCATTTGTCTATATAGGGTTGAATCTGCACACTTGGATTCTGCTGCAGCTTCTTTCAGTTTGTGAAGGTTGGTTTCCATAGGTGTAGACATGGGTCTACAATCCAACATTGGTACCTTGAGGATATCAATAATATATTTTCCTGGCGGTTTGTGCCTTAATGATGCCATGCGGTTTTGCGGACTTCCAAACCCTAGGAGTAGTGTATAAAAATGCCCAAGTCTTTCGTATCCAAACTCTGAAGTTAGATCCTTCTTAACCAGCCAGGCAATGAGGTGATCTTCTCTGTGCATCAGTAGTCCATCAACATACAAACCAATTATTAACCTTATGCGCTGGTGATTACCTTAAAGTAAAGATTTGGGTCTGCATCATTCTTGGAGAATCCTAGTCCCAAGAGGTAGCTGTCAATTCTTTCATACCAGGCCCTGGGAGCCTGTTTAAGTCCATACATGCTTTCTTTAGTCTGCATACATGTGAGTCAGGTTTATGTATCACAAAACCTTCGGGCTGTTCTAGATAGACTTCCTCTTCAATGGTTCCATTTAGGAAGGCAGTTTTTACATCCAGTTGGTGGATCTTCCAGCCTTTAGCTGCTACAATGGCTATTACTGCTCTCACAGATGTGTATCGGGCAACATGTGCAAATGTTTCTTCATAATCAATGCCTTCCTTCTGTGAGAAACCTCTTGCCACAAAACGTGCCTTATGTTTTTCTATATTGCCATCAGCAGCATGTTTGATTTAAAGAGCCATTTAGAAGAGACAACAGATTTCTCTTTTGGTCTAGGCACTATATCCCATACATCATTCTTTAGAATGGACTGATACTCTTCCGTCATTGCGTCCTTCCATACTTGATGTCTGAAGGCTTCTGAAACACTGGTGGGTTCTGAATTTATGATGTCATTCATTAGAGCAACGTAGCTTGAGAACCGTTTGGGTCTTTTACTCTCCATAAACGTTCCTTTGGGTGCTGCATGATTCTCAGCTTCTTTGATCATCTTTCTAGCCCAAAGTGGTCTCTTCTTGCCGTTGTCATTTGTATTCTCATCTGAAGTAGATAGAAGTTCATTTGGTATTTCCTCAGGATTCTCCCTCTGAATCTCAGGGGTAGGATCCTCGTCTAAGACTCTAGGTGAATAAGTTTCTATCTCATTTGAACTTCTTGCCCTTTTGAATGCAATGTCTTCTTCAAAGATGACATCTCTGCTCAATTCAATTTGGTCCTGCTCGGGTATGAAAATCCTGTAAGCTTTGGAGGATTCACTATATCCCACAAATATCCCTTTCTTTCCTGAAGGTTCTAGTTTGAATCTTTTCTCTTTGGGCACATGAATATAGATTGGGCAACCAAAAATCCTAAAGTGACTAATATCAGGTTTTATGCCAGTAAATGCTTCTTCAGGAGTTTTGTTATCTAGATGAGAATGGGGACACCTATTTTGAATGTAGACAGCAGTTCTAGAGGCTTCTGCCCAGAATGAGGTTTCTATGTTCTGGTCAAGTAACATTGCTTTTGCAGCTTCTACAATGGTTCTATTTTTCCTTTCAGCAACCCCATTTTGTTGAGGGTTGTAGGCTACTGTAAACTCCCTCTTAATCCCAGCATTCATGCAGAATTCCTTAAAGATTTCAGAGGTGTATTCTTTCCCATTGTCTGTCCTTAAAATTTTGATTTTCTTCCCAGAGAAGTTTTCAGTGAGAGCTTTGAACTCTTTGAACCTTTTAAGGATTTCTATTGACTCTTTACACTTAAGAAAATAAATCCAAGTCTTCCTAGAGAAGTCATCTATAAATATGACATAGTATAGGAAGCCTGCCTTGGAGGGTACAGACATGGGTCCACATAAATCGGAGTGAACTAGTTCTAACACATTTTGGGTTTTACTCAAGCTATTGTGAAAGGATCCCTTTGTATTCTTTCCTAGGGCACAACCTTTACAAGCTCCTTCATGAGTTGGTTTTAACTTGGGTAATCCTGTTACAAGTTTTTCCACAGATGGTAGGGCACGGAAATGAAGGTGTCCTAATCTTCTATGCCAAATTTCATTTGAATCGGAAGTATCAAGGGTAAGGACTTGCTTGACTTCAGTGCATAGTTTACAAAGATAACCTTGTCTTACACCTATGTTTAGAGCTTTCTTTATAGTTGAGTTCTTAGGCCATGCCAGAACTTTCCCATCCATAAAGGTAACCCTATATCCATTGTCTTCAAGAGCAGAGATGGATATTAGATTCCTCTTTATTCTAGGTATGAATAAAACTCCAGTGAGTTGAAGGGAGAGACCAGATTTCAATGTGATGGAACAAGTTCCAACCCCTTTTACTTGATGTGTAGAATCATCCCCAATTGTTACTTCTTCATCAGTCTCTTCAGTCATAGTGTCTAAGTGTTCTCTAAACCCTGTGATGTGCCTCGAAGAACCACTATCAATCACCCAGTTGTTGATATTGTTAGATACTTGATTTGATAAGGCTGAATAGAATACAAATTTCTCAGAATCATGGTCTGAATTTAACTTTCCTACTTTAGCAAATGATGCTTGTTGATTTGATCTGTCAGGGCACTTCATTGCGTAGTGCCCATATTGGTCACATCTAAAACATTGTATTTGAGAGATGTCTTTCTTCTTTTTGAATGACCCTTTTCCATGGGAATTTCTCTTTCTCTTAAATGATCCTTTCCTGTAAGAGTTTTTCTTACCCCTTTTATTAGATGATGTGTTGAGCACTCGAATTTCCTCATCTATGGATTTTTGTTTGTTTTCTTTTGTTGAGAGTCTTGTTTCCTCTTGAAGGCAGTCTGTTCTTAGTCTATCAAACTCGGGGAGTTCAAATCTCGCACTTATTCCTTGAACAAATGGCTCCCATGAGTTTGGTAGGCCTCCTAGTGCAATTAGTGTTAACTCTTTGCTATCGATTTGATATCCAATTGTAGATAATTGATCCCTTAGTTCAATGATCCTCATGAAGTATGCATTAATAGTTTCTCCTTTGTTTATTTGGACATTGTTGATTTGCCTCTTTAATGCAAGAGTCCTACAGGTGTTGTTTATCTCATAGGTGCTCTCAAGGGATTTGAACATTAGATATGCAGTTTCATGTTTTGCTAGAATAGGTACTATGTGGTCCCTAACTGCATCTACTAAGATTTTCATGGCTTTTTCATTATTCTCAATCCATTGAGTTTTCTCAGGATCATCCTCTGGTTCCCCCTTGTTTTCTTTCACAAATGAGTCTAACTTATTTTCTTTGAGAATCATCATGATTCTGAATTTCCATGAGGTGAAGTTGTTTGCTCCCTCAAGACGATCTTCAAATCTGATCATACTTGACATTATGAAGAATGTGATGTGAATTCGATTTTTCAAAAAATACGATTTTTAAAAAAAATCTGATATCTAGATTTGATTTGGATTTACTCAATGTGGCTCTAATACCATGTTAAATGTTATCAAATCTTATCAGAACAGGAACCTAGGACGACCTATGTAAATTCTAAGTCTTAAATACTATGAAGAATTCGGAGTCAGATTTGTACTTCTGTATTTAAATGTGCTGATTGCAGAACATCTATCAATTTCCATGTCTTGCAAATGAAGGAATGACGACCCACTTATATGTTGAAGATACGCCTCAAGGAGAGACGCGTCTCATGAGAGGACGTGTCCCTTGAGCGCGCGAACTTCCATAACAACCGAAGTCATTCGGTGTTTATCAAAGACTAAGATTTGAGTTTTCAACAGTCGTCTAATATCAATTTCGATTTATCTATTTACAGATTTTGATCAACATCTGAAATTCGAAAATCTTATTTGATGGTTTTATATTTAAGAACAGTTTGGGTTAAATATAAATGATGATGATGCATGAATGCAATCATCATTTATATCTGACCGAAGCTATCTTAAATCAACAGAGGGCTTCTTGCTGTTGCTGATTGGTTTGCACTATTGTTTGGCTTCACAATTTTCCTTGGCTTCGCTGTTTATGGTGATTTGGAGGCACCTAGACCTATCCTCTCCATTGCAAACACTATGATTGAGTTTATTGGTGATTTGGTGAGGTTGTGTGCTTTGGGGAGCTTGCTGTTTGTACATATCAGTCTGTTGTCCTTCTGTATCAGACCTGTAGCAGCAACTTCTCTGACCTACTGACCTCCGAAGGCCCTTTCTTTGAGGTATTGTGGTACTTTGTGGGGGTGTTCTTATATTTTCATTGTAGAATCTTTGGGGGAGGTTATGCTCATGTTCTTATCATTTCCCTAGTATAACAACAGTATGTGAAGTTCTAAAGCTTTTTCATAATGAGCTTATTGTAACACCATTGGTAGTACCATTGGTGATTGTTCTTGTATTATGCCCACTCAACAAGTGGTACTCCCGCTGAATAAGTGGTTGAGCTTCCTTATTTTACCTGCTACTCCCGCTAAATAAGTGGTTGAGTTTTAGTTTGCTTTCATTTTATGCCCGCTAAACAAGTAGAGGACTTTGCTTCAGATTGGTCAGCTTTCCGCCAAGTGTTTATTTACTATGTTGTAATTCCCGCCGAATAAGCGGATGATTTCCCTTCATGCGCTTGGTTTGCTTACTCACCCCACTGAAGAAGTGGTTTGCTTAGAAGTTCAATTATTGTAAGCCTTACCACCATATGCTCTCACCTTGCCCACATCAGGATCTGGGTGATCAGAAAGTGGAAGGTGTTTGCTCTCAGTTAGTTTGATTTCCAGTTAATACAAAGATCCCCTTCTCACTGCATGCTCTCACCTTGCCCTCAGTGGGATCTGGGTGATCAGAAAGTGAAGGGTTGCTCACTCAGTTTGTTTATCACTATTATTTGGCTAACGCTAACGGGTGCAAATTTGGAAAACTTAAGGGTGGGTTATTACAATTTTACTCTTAAATATTTGTAAATCTGTGTTCTTTACCCCTCTCCAAGTTGATTTGGAACATAAAAAATAATGGGGATCCATACCTTCTCATGTCTTGGAGATGAGATCCTTATGCTGGAGATACTTGTTGTAGGCAAAGGATGTCCCAACATCTTCTGATTTGTTGGTAGATGTCTACTGTTGCAAATAGACAAACTAAAAAGGCAAAAATGCAAAGGATAGATGAAAAAATAAAAATAAATCGTAGAATGGTTAATAAACTGTGGATAAAGGAAGTTCTGGTAATCATGCTAAACCACTATGATTAAAAAACTCATGCTGTTGGGTCTGTTTGCTGATTTGTGAGTTCAACCACTTTGTCACCTGATCCCACTTGTCGGCTCCGAGGAAGATTAGATCAGCATTTTCACTATACGCATACCATACAACTGCCCTTAAGGCCAGTTAGAATATGAGGTTATCAAGCAATGGTGTCCACAATCTACAGATATCTGACAACATTCAAGTCTTTCGTAGTTTGCTTGAAGCACAGATATATATTATGCTTTGTCATTAATGTGGGAGGCTCAACAGAACCTTTAGATTTTACATTTCTTGGTGGCAGAGAAAACTAGTCTAAAGAATGGCATTGAGGAGTTCACGGATCCTTGCTAACTCTATATATGGATCTGATGCTATCATGACAAATCCAGGATAATATCTCACCAACATTGCTGCCTCTGCAGAACAATAGAGCTTACATGCCAGTAGCCAAGAAGAAGGGCAACCTGGTTGGGGCTCCCACATGAAGGGTCATATGCATGCTGGACCAAACCCACCAAAACAACACTTTAAAAAATTAGAATTAACAACCAAAGAGTCCCAGATTTTTCTTGTTTCTCTTTGACTCTCTTAGCACTCGATCATATCTCCACTTTTCTAGTTTCTCTCTGAATGTGTCATTTCTGTTTTCTTGGATAAATGTCTTCTTTTTCAAATGTTTTAAGCATTTACATCACCTATGGCTTGGTATTTGTAATTTGCCCCTAAAGGCACTCGTTTGGAAAGGGTTTTTGTGCTGTACTACACTTGATATATAAATACTTTCTTTTATTAAGAAATTGCTTACTGGTTTGAAGTGCTTGCTCATATGATAACTAGAATTATATGGAAAAAACATCTTTATATTAAGATGCATTCCTTCAACACTCAATGTAGGCAGAATCTCATCTATCCTAATGGTTCAAATTTGCAGCTCAAAGTATTCCTTATATGCATATCGTTTATCCTTTTATTCCATATAATTTTTGTTGTTGTGAACATTTTAAATTATTACCTAGATTTTCATCTCCGCTAGAGAATACTCTGCTGGTTTATCATGGCTTCGGGGCCAGGGTACATAGTTGGTGATGAAAAAATGGCATTAGTGATGGACATTCACTGTAAGTAACATTTTTATGAAAAATAGGTTGTAAACATGGAGCAGAATGAGTGGCAGACAATTGCAGGCTAGCCATTGGGAGCATGGAGATTGACTTAGTTTTGTGTAATCAATGCTCACCTAATCTCAGGCATCTTCCTTAGGGATTTTCAGGTTCAAATTGAATTGCACAAGTGAGGTCGTGGGTATTATCAGCCTCCTTTACTAGACAATTACTGGATTACTTCTTTTCAAAAGTCCAAGATGTCACATACTACTTATGAAAATATGCTAACACAATATTGTTTGGCTTCACAACAAAAACATAAATAATAATTTCAATGTTGCCTGGTTACTGGCAATCTATGGTAGTAATGGATGAAAAACTATTATAACAAATTCTTGAGTTAGAATGAGACTGGAATATGATTATTGCATCTTATATTCCTTTATATTTTTCTCAATAGCCTTTTATAAACCGGGGATATGGTATTGATACAATCATATTAATTTATTTTTCAGCATATGGTAAAATTTCAATATTGTATGTCTATGCATCATTGCAGATGGCCACTTCATCTTAAAAATATCCTTCTATTGCAATGAGCAGGTTTGAGGGTATGATGGTTCCAAGTCGAGGACAGGCACTGTTTCTGACATTTTGCACTTGCGTAAGTCTTGCAAGTGTTGCTCTTGTTCTAACTATTACAGTTCCTGATGTTGGAGACAAATGGTACTGGTTAACAGCCTTGAGTCCTCTTGCGTAAGTGAACTACTGGACTGTTTCTTTTTTCAGAATTGTTATTTATTTGATTGAAAATAGTGGCTTGCATGGTCTGACAAATCATTCTTTTGGAACACATTGCACTTTCATGTGCAGAGGAGTGTACTATTGGAGACGAGCATCTCGTAAGGAACAAATCAAAGTAAAGATGGTAGTAGCTGATGATGAATCTTCTGCGGATGTCATCATACAAGGTGATGATGAACAAGTTGATCAGCTCCGAAGAGAGCTCAGGCTTATGGAAAAGGGAATGGTGTACGTAAAAGGGATTCTAGAAAGATGATTTCCATTCTACTGTGTTGCTGCTATCTATTATTTCTTGTATCAGCTTCTCCACTAAATTCCAATCATAGTTTTTCTCAAGATGGCTTAATTTGCAAGGTTATTGTTGAAAGCAGTTGGGATTCTGTCTTTATGAGTTCAAAAAGCATTCTGGAGGTCAAAATGTAGTTTCCTGCAATGAATATGAAATGCTTTTAGGTCACTCTAGAGTTTCTATGGATGGTGCCCCACAATTTCCCCAACTTTAGCAAATAATGTTCTCTGGGTGACATGGAAAATCATCCCAAATTTAGCAAATAATGTTTTCTAGGTGACTTGGAAACTCACTAACTACTATACAAACAAAGCCAGAAGGCATAATAGATGACAGGGACAATTGATCTCATAGGATGTCACTGCATGTAACCTAGCCATTTTCCAGTCCTGATTCATTATTTGAAACTGCTGGCAAAGGTTTTGGATGCTCTATGCAAACTGCTATTCAGCAACAGATCATTATTGTAGAGAGCTGAAAGCTTGTTCAATTCATAATGAATAGAACAACCTCCAACTGGACATGATTATTATGGAAACTTTCTAGAGGCGCCAATTATGAGAGCAAGGAAAAATGGTAGGCATGCATAAAAAGCTAAAACAATGTTTAAAGTCCTTGGATTAGAGACCGACACATTTATATCTCTAGTAGGTAACTTAACTCCGAGGCAAGTATAGCATATCCAAATCAGCCTGTTCAATTTTCAGTGTCAAAGCAACCCTATAAAGTTGTTCAACAAATAAAATTTCATATAAAAGGTGCATTCTGATACAATCATCAGTTATCCTCTAAAATTTCTCCCTTAGCTTTAAAGCACTTGCTTTGGATTAATCCTTCTCCATCTGTTTCCCCCCTTTCAACAAGTTGTAATCCATTTTTCCATGTAGATTGGCTAAAATTAGCTGAAAGGATGAGGGTTATATAACTACTTGTTAGGAGCTTTTGAGCAGAGTACAGGAGGAAGCTACATCACATTGATTTTTTCCTTTCTACAAACTCATGCTATCGCAATTATAAATTTTGCCCATCAAGATATGAGAAGATACATTCATCTCCATGGTCCTTCTCTCATTATCATTAACCTTTTTGATAATGAAAGGTTACAATTTCCAAAGATGGAAGGTTGTTTTTGCATGGATTGAAGCCATACGTATGTTGAATATATATAAACAAGATATATTTAATGATCTGTTGCTATGGATTTTAATGCTGCTTCTTTCTGTTCTTTTACTTTTCAACTATACATAATTGTTGGCAATACAAAAATGTTATAAAATGTATCAAGAGTTATACGGATTAGAAAATTGGAACTTCCTTTAACGTAGCATCTAGACATTTACAAGTCCTTAAAACACATTCTATCTGATAACCAACAAGGCATACAACAAATGTGATGCTTGTTCCAAATAGGCATCCAAAACACACTTACAACGTGTTTTTTAAACCACCAAATACTTGCATAGTATTCACAATACCCACACCTTGTGTTGCACACTTGCACATATGTATCCCTGCAGTGAGAGGAGTGAGTGTTTAATCAACATGAATGCTGATTCAATGAGTAATCTGCATAAGAGCTCCTCTCTTGGTTGAGCGTACTGCTCAATTCACCCATAGGACACTTGCACTATCACAAGAACTATAAGACCTAAAAAATTATTGATCATGACTTTTAAGATGTTCCCTCAACGATTCTGTGTGTGTGACTTATAACCTAGGCCCAACACATGACACAAACACAAAAATGTTTTGCAACTTGTTGTAAAGTTTGCTTTCCTTGAAATCATATTTGGTGCCACGGGCTGATGCGCACCCTCATAGGTTTAAGCTAGATAGACCCTTGCAGAGCCTTATGTTCATCTTGTGCATAGGGACAACTAACATTTGGCATGGTTTGTGCACCTTGGTAGTACCATCATTAGCACATGTAATAATTCTTAATTTCATCATCACAATTCTCAATTCATGATCATCATGTATTCTATTTGACTTCATCTATGTCTTAGATCAAATTAGATTCATCAACTATTTTAAAGCATGATACAATGCCATCAATAGTGTCCATAGAATAGATCAAGCTTAGGTATGCCTAGCATATGCATCATTTATCTTTACTCATTAATGTAGATTTTATCTTATTTCTTTGAAAGCTTTGCAATAGGTTCATACAGCTTCGTAGTATGGCCCACATGCACATGCATGTACCTAGACATTATTCAAAAAATCCATAGAGAAATATAGTTAGTTGCACACTCACTTTTGGAGGTGCAATAACAATACTGTTTATTCAAACTTCACAAGTCCAACATTCATTTTTTAACAAAGGAACACTCATTCTTGGGAACACACATCACATGTATTCAAATTAACAATTATATAAACATAAATAATTAACACATATTTTCTAATTAACACATATTTTCGAAGGTATGCATAAGAAATATTCACTTGCAATCATTCGCAACAATGGCGTGTAACTTTTGCAGCATCATAAATTGTCGACCCTGACAATTTCACACTATGTTTGGCTCCCCCTTATATGCTTGGACCTTATTATGCTTATTATTTGCTCATCTTATTATTGTTTTCGAAAAATCAAGATAAAATTGAGAATTAAAATTAATTAATTATTTAACAACTTAAATTCCAAAATAGGTTTGGTCTAGTGCGCCCTTGCCCTTGACCATCCTATTTTGGCCCAATTTTCAATATTTTATTATCGGCATTTTTATATTTACAAATTTAAATTCATTTTTCGACTTTTAAAAATAATTATTGTAGAAAATGAAGAAATGCATATAAATATAAGTCTTTTTCACCATTTGAAAGGACTAGGCAATTGGAATTCAAATTGAGCATCCTATAAAGTAGTCAAAGCAATTCAAGAGCAAAATAAACATTATTCTACAACATTTTTCATGAGTCAAGATTCATGTTAGCAATGCATCATGTAAGATTTGTTTCATGTTTTATGTTCATTGTTTTGTGAGTACTAACACTAGTAGGACCTTCAATCAAACATCAAATTCTCTTTGCATGAGATGGATGACATGACTTGAGTCCATCAAGTAAAGTAGATTTGAGTGGTAAGTTACAACACTTGTGATTTATCATTTGTTTTATCTATTTGCCTTTGCTCGACCTAGGGTGAACACCCTTTATCGAACATCATCATAGTTGTTGTGGAGGTGGAAATGCCAAAACAAGGTTTGAATTAGGAAAATCCCTATACGACACAACCCTTTCTCTCCTCTCTTTCTTGCAGGTGGTAGATTTGAAGTAGATTTGGAGAAGATTGAAGACCTAACATCAAGATCAAGCATTCAAGCATATTCATTCATCAAATTAGAGCAAGAGCAATTATTCATCAACAGACAAAGTTCTGATGCAGAGTCCGACAGGGAAGCACCTACAAACTGTAACCCATTGATACATGTTCAAATTCCAAAAAAACATCATTCTCAGCCTAAGGTGTCCATGCCCTTGACCAAACAGTTTCAATCCATATTTGAATGCGAGGTTCCACTATCTTTGTTCTCTGCTTTGCCGTTCTCTGTTTTTGCTTACTAGTTTTGTGTTTTTCTGTATTCACATTAATTTGTTGTAGTTGCATAGTTGACCTAGTTTACAAAATTGAATCAATTTAATTCTTAATCCCCCCATTCCTTCCCAAAGGCAACCAAAACCTTGATCGACCATTCTGACTCCTTGAGGATAATAGCCAAGTGGTCTTTTATGATCATTTTTGTGTCCCTCAAAAGTGATGTACGAAAAGTTGCGATTTAGGCCCTAGATCGCCATTTTCACCATCACAACTTTAAACAATGGTGAGTAGGAAGTTGAGTGGGAAGGAAGAATTTGAAAATTTGAATTAGGAATTGGAGGATTTGGTCCTTGTTGATGTTGGCCTACATGGAGGATTCCTCTAGGTGGTGGTCCTTGTTTTTGTAGAGGTCGAAAGGGGAGGGGGGGCTTGAGGGGTTGATCAGTTTGTGTGTCCGAAGTGGAAAGGTTGGTTTCAAGGGTGATATGCATGCCTTCCCCACTTCTCATGGGTTGAGCAATGTGCCTTGCTTAGGTTCTTTGTTAGGGAGAACTTGAAAAGTCAAAAGGTACATGTGCTTCTCAATTCAAATTACAAGTAGACCTATGCAAGGGAAAGGGAGCTATCTTTGATCCTCCTATCACTCTTTCCGTTTGCTCTATTCTTGGTTAGATTTGTATCAATGTTCTTGATAGGTTAGGTTGCTTGGACTCCCTATGGAATATTGGGAAGAGGAAATGTTTAGAGGTATTGCTAGTGCCTTTGGTTACCTTGTGGCCATTAACCCTATTACAAAGTCCAAGAAATGTCTTGTTTATGCTAGAAATTATGCCAATGTGGATGTTGGAACTTTCCTTCCACCACAAATTTCCTTCTCCTCAAAGTTCAATGTATGGAGGTGGGATTTGATTTTTGAAAAATCTGCCTTTTGTGTGCTTCTCATGCAAAAATATTGATCATTGGGAAAATATTGCCCTTTGGGTAATGGCAACTTTGGAAAAAGGTTAAGATAAAGGTGGCCATTCTCCTCCCCTAAAGATCAATCTTTCTCTTGGTGGGATGGAAGTTGTTGGCATTTCAAAAGAACCTAATGTAGACCAAAACATATTAGTGATTAACAATATGGGGAACTCTTCTCCTAAGGTTAGGCCTAACCTCATTAATTTGATGCTTGTATTGGGAGATTTCTCAGTGGAGAAGGAATGTAATCCTTTTCAACCCAAGAAAGACAATCATTTGGTTCTTCTCAATGAGATGAATCATGCTTAGGAGGTAGGACTGGGGATGGCTTCCTTGGATAGAGTTGGTGAAGAGATGGATGATACACTGAAATTTGAAAGTGTAAGGGTGAGTTTCCCTTTGGCTGGAGTTCCACTAACAAAAAGCTATTCCCTCATAGTGGTCTCCCCAAAGGTAGCGAAAGGAAGCAAAGACTCAAGAAACAATCTCTTTTGGGCCCCATGCTAGGAAAATAAGGAGTAAGATGGTAGATTACAGTTAAGACTAAAAGAAAAACGTAAGACTTACCCATAAGGATCTAAGAGAGAGACAAAGAGGGAAGTGGTAGAGGGAAGTCATAATACCTTGCATTCTTTATGCAACAAGTGTACACTAAAATCTAAAAAATGAAAATCTTGTGTTGGAACATTAGAGGGCTAAGTAACCCTCATAAGAATGACCACCTTACAAATTTAGCTAGATAGAACAAGCTAGAAATTTTACTAGTTCAAGAAATTAAGATGCCAGTAGAATGGGTTGGTAAAATCAAGAATAAATTCTTTAAAGATAGTGGTTGTGAATGTATGGACACTATTTGAGCCTTGGGAGGAATTGTGACTACATGGAACCCAACTATGTTGGATGGGTCCATTTTGTGTGTGGGTCCTAATATGTTGCTATACATTTTTACCATAAAAAAGAAATATTTTCTAGGGTAATTTCCAACATCTATGCCCCTAATACAAGGTGTGCTAGGGAAACCTTTGGGGCCATCTATCTACCTTCAGCAAAATCCACACAAGCCTAAAATGGATGGTTACTAGAGACTTTAATTATCCTCTAATGGATAAGGAAAAGAAAGGAGGAACCCAATCATCTTTAGATAACTGGGAAGATCTCGTTGACTTCATTAACCAAAATGCATTGTTAGATCTAGAGTCGAATCGTGTTGATTACATGTGGTCTAATTGCAGGGTGGGCTCTCCTTTAATTCAAGTGAGATTAGATTGCACCCTTGTTTCTCTGGATTGGTTAAATACTTGTTTTTGTTCTTTGTTTGTTTTACCTAGGATTAGATCTGATAATTCCTTGATTGTTGTTTCTGTTGAAAAATGGGTAAATGAAAAGGCTTTCCTTTTTTATTCAAGGAAATGTGAACTCAACATCCCCTTTTGGCTAACAAAATTATTGATTGGTGGAATATACAAGTGAAAGGATTGGCTATGTTTGAGATATGTAAGAACTTAAATAATGTTAAGATAAACATTAGAAGATGGAATCAAGATTCATTTGGAAATATCTTTGAAAAGAAATATGAAGTTACAACTAGTCTAGATGCTTTCGAAAAGGATATCCAAATCCGAGGAATGAATTAGGAAATGATGATGGAGAAAGTTCTCTTATGCGAGCTGCATTTCTTAATCGCTAAGGAAGACATTTGGAGGAAGATATCTTGAGCGATTTGGCTAAAGGTTGGGGATAGAAACACTAAGTTTTTTCATCTAACCACTTTGAAACATAGCTCTTGTAATAGATTGAAACAATTTTGGGAGGATGGTAACCATATCATTGATGAGACCACTATAAGCGATAAAGCTATTGGTTTTAAAAAAAATCTCCTTACTAAAAGCAATGTGTTTGATTGTAGGATTTAGAATGATATCTTAAAGCTTATCTTCTTTGTTGTTTTTTTTTAAAGAGGGGTAAACACTTTTGACTCGAAGCTATGAACTGATGAGGTCACAAATGGGGGACCTCATCCCCAATATAAATTCTCAACAATTGCACCCCAATGGGGTTTGAACCTTGATGGCAAGAATAACAACACAACAACTTAATCATTACACCATGCCACTATTGGCTTATCTTCTTTGTTGTTGATGAGCATGAGAATATGGAATTGATTAAGCCTATTTCAAGGGAAACGGTGAAAGTGGCTACTTTCTCTTTTGAAGTAAAGCACCCAATCTTGACGGATTCCCCTATTTCTTCTTTCAATGGTATTGGGATATTGTTGTTGATGACTTAGTTATTGCAACTGGGGAATTCTTCAAGAGTGGTTGTTTGCTTAAAAAATTGAACACAACTATTTTGTTTCTCATCCAAAAAGGGTTGGGATGACTACCTTCTTTTAGATTTCCATCTAATCAACCTCTGCAACTCATTGTACAACATTTTTGCAAAAACAATTTCCTTAAGCTTGCAACAAATTCTCCCGAAGTTGATCTCTCCATAATAAAGTGGGTTTGTCCATGGAAGGTAGATTCTTTATTCAAACCTAGTTTTATTAGTGATCCCATTTCTCATTAGTAAATTGTGGGCAACACCATAGTGGTGGGTGAAGCCTTGATCTTGGAAGCAAAGGAACTAAAATTAAACTTATTTAGCTATGAGATTGCCTCAAGACAAAAAATCATCCTCCCTAAAAGCACCATCATTTTTCTTAATACTCCCCGTGACAGATGAAAATTATCTAAATCTTAGGTTGTCAAATTGGTACTCTCCCTTCCTCCTACCTTGGGATTCCACTCTTCAAGATCTCCATCCTTGTTTCTTTTTGGAATAACTTGTTGGACATAGTTCAACACAAATTTGTTGGATGGAAAAGCTCCCTCTTAATTCAAGATAGTAAAATTCAACTTATTAAGGCCACCCTTTAGAATATTCCAATGCACAACATGAGCCCTTCAGAACCTTCCAGTGTACAGCATGAGCTTGTTTTGTGTGCTTATGAATATTGTTGATAAGGTGGAAAAAATCTAGAAAATATTCCTTTGGTTTGAAATGGAAGACAAAAAGTGTATTCCTTTATTGGCTCGGGAGTGTTTCTGCAAACTCGAAAGGGAGGATTGAGGTTAAGATGGCTTAAGGATTTCAATTTGGCCCTCAGTGCAAAAATTATGTGTAGACTACTTCATGAAGAGGAGTGGACTTCTATTACTTTTTGCAAATGTTGTCATTGATGTCAACAAGGAATTCATTGTCCAAGATTTTGTTAGATTAATTGTCATTGATGTCAAAGACATGAAGAGAATTTTGTCCACAATGGAAGGCAATCGTTGATGAGTTTATAAAGGCCAAAGGTCACTAAACATTATTCAAGAATACATCGCCAAATTTCATTCTACTCATACTTGCCGACCTCTCTATCTACTTTGGTGTTTCCTTCTATCAATTACTATGTTGGCCGACTTCCTCCTTATGGTGCTCATTATAACAATTAAACTCCAATCAATAGATAATTAATTTTGGCGGACATTGGTGTTTTAGCGCTCAAGTGAAGGTATTTAAACAAGTTTAAATTGCCAAAATTATGTCTGATATGAGCAACTTTATTTAGAAGAGCGATGAAGTGTATTAAGTGCAACAATTAATATACTTTGAAAGGCAGAGATTAACAAATTATAACGAGCAGCGATGAAGATAAATAAAAGGAGTGATTAAGGTTACAAAGACATCAATTACAAAGGCAATGATCAAGGTATTAATGAGCAACAATTAGTAAATAAAGAAGCAACAATTAATGTATGAGTAACAATTCATAAGCGAGGAGCAGTGATGATGTTATAAAGGGCATAAAATATATTTTAGGAGCAACAATTAGATTCTAAGGTATCGATTAAAGTAAACAAGGTAGTGATTAAAGATATTTTAGGTATAAATTCATTATGAAGAGGTAGAGATAAAGCATCGAGTATGTGTATTGGCAAAAGATGCCTCCCTTTGTCAAGGAATGCAATATCCATTGATGGAGTCACCTCTCTTGGTGAAGGTATATAAAGAGTTTTGTGATTTATGGTGAAACGAGTAAAGTGTGTTAGTCAAAAAAGGATAAGTCATATACATCAGCAAACATATGAGTCTATATATATCTATATATATATTGTTGCAAGATGGTGTGTCCCTTGGTCTCCTTGTGTTGTGCAACATGACACTTGGGTTTGTGACATGGCTTAACCACCTCCTATGGATCTTGGATCTTGTATAAATCTGGTGGTTGTATCGAGCATTGAAAGGTTGATCTTTTGGTGCAATGACAATCACTTGCGCAACAATTGCTATCAGAGCCAAGTTCAGAGGTTCAAATACCTTGCTTGCGCTGGGGGGATTGTTGCAAGATGGTGTGTCCCGTGGTCTCCTTGTGTTGTGCAATGTGACGCTTGGGTTCGCGACATGGCTTAACCGCCTCCTGTGGATCTTGGATCTTGTATAAATCTAGTAGTTGTAACAAGCATTGATAGGTCGATCTTTTGGTGCAACAATAGTTGCCTGTGCAACATATATATATGAGATTTGACAACGGGTATATATACAAATATGAGAAAGAATGTATATATGAAGACATCAATAAAAAGTATGAATGATAGAGATAATGAAAAATATCTGAAGATATATCAATGAAGATCATGGAGAATATATGAGTGAATACGAGAGATTTATGAAGGATATGAATGTGAAAAGGAGAATAGAGAAAACTTTTGAAGGATTTATGAGTAGACTTATGAAGGATTTATGAGCAGACTTTTGAAGGATTTATTAGCAGAATTTGAAGGGCTTATGGGCAGGTAAATATGAAGAAGTTCTTAGCAGATTATGAGTATGAGATTTATGTGAGAAATAAATGAAAGAGATAGAAATTTCCATCATCCATTGAAGAAGCAATTTTCGAGCATAAGAGGTTGGTGCCTCCTACCAAAAGAAGAGTTTGGTGTCTCTTGTTGAGTTGGTGCTTAGTTGTGGGGATTGGTGTCTCCAGTGGGTTGGTGCCTACAAATTCTTCAAGTGGGGATCAATGTCTCCTGTGGGTCGGTGCCTACAAATCATTTAAAAGGGGATTGGTGTATCTTGTGGGTTGGTGCCTACAACTTGTAAATTTTTATATAAAACAATATTTTGTCATGATTTTCTCCCATAAGGGTTTCCACATAAATTGTGTGTTCTTGTTATTGATATTGTGCAATTGATGTTATTGTGATTGTTAAGTTGAAAAAGTAAAAGATTGTATTATATTGATTCACCCTCCCTTCGCCCCTCACACCCTCCTCTAAGAAATATATAGGAGGGAGGAATGGAGATATTAAGTAATGATTTGCCCCACGACTCTTCTATTTGAAAAAAACATGATTGCCAACAACTTCATCATTAACAAAGAGACAAGATGGAAACTTGGGCATGATAGAAATTAAATTTTTGGGAGGACAATTGGCTTGTGAACTCACCTTTAAATTAAGGGTTGGTTGCTCCCATTGATGAGGTCTGTAAGTCCGCTTTTGGGATTAAAGTTGCCAACTATATTGAAATGGTGAATGGTAGAAAGACCTAGAAGAACATGAATTTTACTTGAATCTTCTTTGTGGAAGCTCTTACAAAATTGGATTTGTTATTGTATGCCTTTCATATTCTCCTAGTTGAGAGTCATGATGAATTGGTTTAGGTTGTCAATCCTATAGGATTGTTCTCTATTGCTTTTTTCTTTTCCATGTTGGCTAATCAAGGTCCCTCTCTTTTCTGGTCCAAACTTTAGCAACCTTATTTGAATTTGAAGATAACATTTTTCTATGGTTGATAGTGCAAAATAAGATTCTTACTATTAATAGGCGAAACTTCTTGCAGGCGGGGGATCTCACTCGCAGGGGGCTAGTCTCGCCCTAGGTACCCAAGGTATGGGTTGTTGGGCCGCTAGGCTGGGTCACACAGACACCCTTGTTGTAAAGAAAAAAAAAAGATTCTTACTATTGGCAATTTGGTCAAAATATGCTTTGGTTTTCCTAATAGACATATTTTGCATTTCAAGGTAGAGGAATTGGTTCAACATTTATTGATTGAGTGCCCTTTTTCTTAGGAAGTGTGGGGAATGCTTCTTATCTTCTTCAATGTGGCTTGGGTTTTTCCTAATGACATTCAGGGGATGATTGAGCATAGGAACTTGTCATTTCATAAATTTTCCTTAAAGCTACTTTGGGATTTGGCTTTACCTCATACTCTTTGGGGGATTTAGATGGAAAGACATAACAATATATATAGTAATAAAAATTCTACGATGACTAGGGTCTTCAACAAAATAAGCTTGGCCACAAAGGAATATTTCCATGTGGTTGTTAAGTATAAAGTTTTTTCTTCTCCTATGATAAGAGTCTCAATATGAGGTTGGAAGTAGCTTTGGGTTGGATATTAGACTTTGATATTTCAACTCCTTTTAAGGGAGGTGTAGCATTGTAAATTGTGCTCCCTAAAAGTGAAAGCACAATTTCACGCTTTATTTGGGGCTCTCTTTGGTGTCCACTTTATTAGCACATTTTAGAAACACTCCATAGCCTTGACCTTTCCCTTCAACCCAAGAGAACATGTTAGTGCTACCCTTAAAGTGCCTTCTCATTCACATTTCACCATTTTAACCTCAACAAATGCTCGTTTTTTGAATGAGTCCTAATTAAGCAAGCCCTAAACTCAAGAATTAGATTTGAATGTGTATGCAAAACAACTAGACTAGGGTGCCACCACCCTAGACCAGGTGTTTTTCTTGATGATTTTGATTTTCCACTTATGTCGGTCTTTAATTTATGGTATGTGAATTCAAATTCGAGATTTAGCAATAAATTAATCCCAAAAATTAAATTTAAATAAGTCTTCATACAATTCAAATTATTCTTATGTTTCACTATATAATCATAAAATATTATTTCGAAAAGGGTAATCAATCATAATTACAACAAATGATTTGCCAAAATCAAATGCAACAAAGCAATTTTCAGATTTGATCAAGTTACTACAGTGATTGAAGTTTGATGCCAATGGAAGAATTAGTTGGAATCTAAGGTTAAACATAACTTTGGTTCCCTTGAAGCACATAATGAATTGTTTTTAGTGTGTTCTCATTTTCAGACTTTGATCTCTTTGTTGCCCTAAGTAAGGTATTTGAGCATCTTGATTTTCCCTTGGGTATTTGACTTTCTCTTGGGTTGATCTTGATTATTTCATTTATGAATCCTTCTCTAACACATTTGAGTAGGGTTTTTAGCATTTATTTTGCATTTTAGCTTATTACAACCTTAGACACACTTAAGTTTCAAAGCACACACTTTATTTATCAAGAAATCGACTATTCATGGAGGTAGAAATTCCAAAATGGGGGTTTGACCTAGGAAAACTCCTATATAGCCACCATTTTCCCTCTCTTTGTTGTGATTTTGTAGGTTTAGATCTGAAGACAACAAGTTGTTGAGTGGGAAAGGATAGTGCAGATATGTATGCTACAACTTAGAAATTTACAGATCTAGAATCCCACTTTTCAATCAAGGGTGCCACCACCCTTGACCCTCCAATTCAACTCCAATTTTTTTTGATAGGTGCATAGACATCTTCCCTTCTCAGATATGCTTTCGTTCCGTCAATTTTTAATTTCATTTGTGCGAATAATTTGTGTTTTCAAATTTTGTCTCATAGCTATTTAGGTCAATAAATTCACATTAAATCCAATCAATTTTCAAAGCAGCAAGAAAATCAAGTCCAAGGTAGATTGACTCTCCTTCTAGGTTGTTAGTCAATCTTGTCATCCTTGTTGGCTTGAATTCTAATGTTGATGTGAAGAAAGATTGATCCAGGCTAATCTACTTGTTAGGTCTAGGATCTCTTTTTCGATATCACATTTTGGTGAACCTGACATATCCTATACTTGTAAAATATTTTGACTTTTGTTGTATATCCTTAGATCTGAATAATTAGTCAAAGTTCCAAAATTGAATCTCTTTACATTTGCAAAAAAGTGTGATTACATTGATAAAGAAGTTTTCTTTTAGTCTTTGCAATAATTGGAAATCTTGTTTCATTTAATTTTCAATGATACATCAGATCTAAGGTTAAATTTGATAATTTCTTGAACTAGTACATGAATTATGTTGAAAATAACAACAATTTTGAGTAATTGGAAACACTAGTTCATTGCATTAGGTCACATTTTGACACAAAATTGGGAAGATTGCAAAATTTTCAGTTTTGTACAATATCAAACCTCGACTGTCACAGTCTTAGATCTCTATATATTGTAATACCTGTCCCGACTTTCAAAGATCCAAAAACTTGCATCTTTGGTCAAGGGCACCATTACCCCTCACTTGCTCATTTTTACTCAGTTATCAGAGGTAGATTGATATATGTATCCTTTGATCAGATTTGGACTCTATTTAAAAAAAAATTCTGTAATAGACTCGATCTACTACGTTTGATCATAATTTATCCTAAGAAATTGAACAATTTAATTGGTGTTTTATCTCTTATTTTAAAATAAAATTTGGATAATATTTCTAATCTCTTGGAGGAAGTAAAGTCATCAGATCATGTCAAATCTCTTTCTACAAGGCTTTCATGCATTTGATGAGCCTTTTAGTAGTGATGATTTTGATATGTTAGATGAGGCCCTTGATGACTTCATCTCATCTAAATCATCTATCAAGACTCCTAAAAATTCAATATGCGAAAGATTAATAAATGCAATAGATTCAATAACACCACAACTGATTATTTATCCTCTTTCTTATAGACCTCAACCACAAAGTCAACCTATTCATTATTGGACCACCTTCAAACAAACAAATATCTCCTAGTCATATCTTAAACTTTGCAAGATAAATTACTAAGCATAATCATATACAACAAAATGTATTGCAACAACCTCATTACCATGTTGTTGCTCATACATATAATAGTAGAAACAAAAAACAAGTAAAATAAATGTCGGTCATTCCTTCATCAATCCCATTCCCATAACTTATCATTCCTCCTGCACCTCGTTTACCTCAACACAATGGTAAGGAGTATGATCTTGTTGAGAAACTTCATGCTACTTCAGGTAAGATCTCTCTTTGGGACTTAATTCAAACTTCACCTACTTACCATAACATGTTCCAAGAGGCTTTAGAGAAGATTGTTGTGCCACCTTTTGTTAAACCAAATGACGTAACAACCTTGCTTGAGGTTACGAATTCAACAAACATAGACATTGTCTTCCATCAAAGTGAATTCCCTCTAGCGAAATTCAAAAGCAATATGATGCTCTAATGATATTTGTTATCATTATAAAACTAGGGTTAGACGTACTCTTATTGATAATGGGTTAGGTTTTAATGTTTGTGTTATCAACCTTTTACATAAACTTGGTGTGGATAAACCCCTCATTAAATCCGATGCTCTTTCTATTTGTGGCTTTGATAACATTGGTAAGCAACCATTAGGAACAATCACATTATCTAATAAGGTAGGTCATGTAGTTCTAACTACCCTTATCCATGTCATGCTAGATTCCCTTTCATATAATCTTCTACTTGGAAGACCATGGATTCATGCCATGGGAGGAGTTCCTTCCACCTTTCACCGTATAATGAAATATGCATATAATAACAAGGTTTATATGGTAAAAGATGATCCAAAATCCAAAAGTTGTTTACAAATTGAAACAAGACATTAAAATCCTAGTCAAAAACCTTTTAACACTTTGATTCCATCTTCAAAAGTGGAACCTATGTCTTCCAGTGATAAGAATATTTATGATTGTGATTCACCCATGACTAAATTCTTTGGCGATGATTGGGTTCATTAGATTTTACATCTACCTTCATTGGTGAGTATAAAATCTCACCATCTAAGCTCGAAGAATTGAAAGAGGCCTTAGGGGCATCTACACAATCTTCAATGGATTCTCCTCAAACATCTAATTTCACCACTTCTAGCTCTACAAATGATACTAGTTATATGTCTACGTTTGGTAATAACAATTATGAAAAACCACCTTCCTCAAAAGAAATAGAATCTATTTATAGGACTTAATTTTTTTTTCTCAATTTGGGTACAAAGGAAATGGTTGTGGTATAAAGGAACAAGGTATCAAGGTCCCCATAGAACTAAATACATAAGGTTCAACAAATGGTCTTGGTTATCATCCTTTGAAATCCACGGAAGCTTCCCGTAGACCTTCTCTTAACGTGAACACAATAACACAAGTCTCTCCTAAGACATCACTTAATCTAGTCTATCTTAAAATGATATAGACAATTAAGACAAATGAAAAGATCTCATTGGACATCTTTCCAACCAATGAATCCTTAGCAAATTTTTTGGGAGTTTATGACAAGTTACCCCCATATCATCATGATTGTGAATTTCCTTACTATCTAAATGTCGAAGCATACTTTGGGAAAGACACTTGTATATCGAGTGGTATGGTGCACTCTCAAGACATACCCCAAAATTTCCCTAATCCTCTTGATGTCCTAGATCACAGTACACTACTTGTAGGGGATTCAGTTGTTGTCTTGATGGACCCATCTAATTTAGATAAGGTTATTCTAATTGGAAAGTGTCTCGACTTTAATGAACAATAAGAACATTCTACACTTTTGCATGATTTTCTTGAATTGTTTGCTTAGTTTTATTTTGATATGCCTGACATTGATCCTAAGTGATGTAAGAGATAACCAACCCTCAAACAAAAACTCCCAACAACATAAGATGCAACTCAGAAATTGTTTGAAACAACACAAAAATCTGGAAGAAGTATTCTTTCTTATTTCATTCAAAATCTTTTGAAATTACATAACAACTTAATATTTCTGAAAATGCATTCTTTTGCAGCCATATGGGCTGATATAAATCATTACAATTCAGATATAAATCTGCTATATGAAAAAAAACAATCATCAAAGACAAAGTTAGATTCCTCTTCTTCTTATCATCTCCCTAAACTGTGAAATTGACTGTTATTCCGTATTCTTCAACAACCAACTTTGCTAATCTTCAATCATGGATATCATAATCCATTTTTTGCTGCAACACACCTTCAAAACCTTCAACAAAATATATTTTCCTTGTCCCCCAAGAAAAGCCATGCCTCCTTCCAAATCTGAAACAAAAAACCATACAACAAATTGCAAGAATGCAACAAAATATATTATTATTTCAAATTGAAATGGATTACAAAATATAGAAGCTCACAAGCTCCTTAATGCATAGGCTTTCTATATGCATAAATTTGTAAGTGTTGGAGTCTTCAAATCTGTATCCATTTCGACAACATCTGGTTATGTAAACCTGCAACTCCCCAAAGACAACTTCTCACAATGACAAGGCATCAATATTTAGAAGTTTGTGAATGAGAAAAACCACTATGGTTTTCCAAAACCACAAGTGAAACACCTCCTTGGAAAACCCATGCCCCATTTGGAGAATAAATCATAAAATAATAAAAATTACTGAATGCTCACATAACCTTCACATGGGCATGTAATCCAAAACCAATCAAATTTAGTCAATCCGTTGTGCTTCATTATTCTTTGACAACTGATGACTCCATGAAAGAACATACCAACATGCAAACTTGGGTGCCACAACATGCAAGAGCATGCAAATCATACAAATCAACATGCAAGGAAACACATTGATGAGTGGTACCCACCTTGAAATGGATGCCAAGGATAGAATATTCCTCTGGGATGCCCTTGAAACATTTACCAAAGTAAATTTTCCTCGAAAATTACAATTGCAAATTACCATAGGGGAAAATTACAATATTTAGAAATTAAAATAGTAATTCGCCACACATTAGCCCTTATTGAAAATACAAAACAAAGCAAGGAATTTTTTTTAGTTGTTGCAAGGTTATCGATGACTATGGATGCTTTTGCATCAAACACCTAAGGTAGGAATTTTTTTGTGAACATGGATTCACAAAATGGAGTTGAGTGGTAGTACCACCCTTTTCGGATTGCAAGCAATCCTCAACAAACTCCATCATTGAAAATTAGACAAAATAATTTCTTCCTCTGCCTCTTCCTGCACTTAGCTTGAAAACATGACATCCTCCTCCATGTGTACACTCTATTCCCCCTTCCTCTTGTGGACTCACATCCACCATAGACCATCCTCCTTTGCCACATCTCTTCTTCCCTCCTTTCCTTATTCGTGGGATTCAACCCACCACAAACCGGCCACCTCCACCAAGTTCTTCCTATTCCATCATCTACAACCTCTATACACAAACATGCAACATCCACATACCAATCTACAACTACAACTTCATCTTCTACAACTGCAATCTCTTCTATAGAAGATAAATAATCATCATTTTTAAACTAAAAATTAGAATTTACCGCATCCTTCTTTGCTACTCCAACATCATCTTCGTCCTTTGCTGCAATATTTATTTTCTCACCTCCATTAGAAAATTTTGTAAGCCACTCTTCTTTTATCGACAGTAAATATTCTTTACCCTCTCTAGTTGTTGCAACCTTTTCAAGCTCTATCATTGCAACATCTTCATCTACAACAATTGCTACACTTTCTTTAGCTGCAAATAATTCTTCTCTTCCTTATCTCCTCTCTCAGTAGGAGATCAACTTCCTTGCCAATTAGCTCATCATACTTTGGACACTCAAAGTACATCATATCAAATTCTATTGCAACCTCTTCTTTTGCACATATAGCCTCCTCATTCTCCACCATTATGCCTTCAACAAGACATGTCTCACCTTCAAGATCATCAATTTCTTTGTATTCATCCTCTTCTTCTTTTGTGTTACATGCATGACACCTTGTTGCATTGTCTTTCCTTCCTACAACCAAAATATCATTAGAAAGATAATCACAATTACCTCAAACTCTTCTCTCTTCTTTTTTTATCCTTTTGATCTTTGCTTCCATTTCTTTCACCTGCTGCTTCATCTTTATCATTTCAACCCTCACATATTCTTCTCTAGTTTTTCGAAGTCTCTCTCTAATTTTCTCAAGTCTAGGAATCCTTAGAATTCATTCAATGACATAAGTCCTTTTCTTCTTCCTCTTTTCCATCCTCAATTCCTAACAAATCCTTAAATTTTTAAAACCCTCATGTTCTACACATGTAAATTGTCTCACTCGATGATCTATTTACAAATCCTTAATACTCTCCACCCCCAGGTCCTGGTGCAAATTACCTCTTATCGGTGCTTCTTCTTACACACTCAGGAACTCCCACTCTGATATCATTGATGTAAGAGATAACCAACCCTCAAACTCAAACTCGTAACAACATAAAATGTAACTCAAAAATTGTTTTAAACAACACAAAAATCTGAAGTATTCTTTCGTATTTATAGAGGAGGGGGACCGACCACTCAATGACTCCAAGTCATAGAGATCCGAGAGTTGAAGGTTGCCCTAATCTACCTCAACCACGCAGGTGTTTAGGAAATTGAAGGATAGAGAAGAAGAGAACTCTCAGTGCTTCTATCACTCTACTAACCTGAGAGTTAGGATTGGACTAAGCGATTAGGTCTTTGGAATTCAGACTACACCTCATATAGTTCTCTACCAAAGGAAAATACTACAGAATGTGAACAATAGCACGACGCGTTGGCGTCCATACAGATAGTAAGTGAAAGAAGACATACAGAAAGACAAAAAACGTACCAAGCAACTTACCTAGAGGTTTGCTAGTCATGACTAAAGCAATAAATAACAAAATGACTAAAATACTAAGAAAGATGGTGAAAGAGATGATAAGGACAAGAAAGATAAGGATTCAACTCACGGAAATTCCATTTCTCCCGCAAGCTCCACATGAACAAGTACCTACACAACAAAGTGGGAAAAAATGTTGCGGCTGTTTCGAGGCTTGCCACAGTCAAACCCTTGTTTTGGTGATTTCACCTCCACAAACAACTAGATAGATAAAGAAATAGAAATGTGATAAAGAAAGTATGCTAGAAATGAGAATACCGAATGTTACAAGAAACACTATGCTACTCAAATCCAACAACAACGTAATAGTGAGCAAACAATACCACCCTCGACCAAAGGCACTGAAGGCCAATGAGAGGAATGCAAATCTACAACTGTGGAAAAGTCGACGTGACTGCATCGACACCGAGGGGATTCTTGCAAGACACCGAGTTGTAACTTCTGTGGTAGATGTGAATAATGCTATGATGTTGTAATGGTGAAACTGATAGTGCAACAAGTAGCTAGAACGTATGAGAGGATCTGAGAATTGCCTTCAAGAATGTTCAAAGTGTGTAGAGAGATGAATGAGAATGAAGAATAGCCATTTGATTGTGAGTTTGAAAGGGAAAGAGTTGTTCAAAGGTTGGATGGAAGGCGCAAATGTGTTAAATTTCGACCCCAATGGTGAATGTAACGCCTCTATAGATTCCATAGGCAGGAACCTTGTTAGGATAGAAGTGCGTTGTGCAGATGTCTGTGCACCACGCGCACGTCTCCGACAGAAATTTCCCCACCGACACTAAAAACAAGCGCCAAGTGGATGGAGTACAGATGGGTGATGTGGATTTACATGGTCAAGTTTTATTTTTCTAAAGTGAAGGATGTATAAGGGGAATTTGCAAGGGGGTGCAAATTCGCTCCTATACATTTTTCCCCCACTTTAGCGAACATGAGTGTCAATGAGTGTTTGGTAAAATAGGTCGAAATAGTTCTAAGAAAATATACCTGAACCGTTGAGGAAGCAGGCCTCAATCTAGTGTTCTTGAAAGGACAGGGTAGGCAAATGGCTCCACAGGTACTCTCTCCTGAGGAGGATTGAACAAAGTGCACTGGAGGCCTACAGACCAACAATGAATAGATCCTGCAGGATGTAAGTGCTTCACAGGTCCTCAGACTTGCAAAGAAGGCGCCCCCAGGTACTCTCTCGTAAAGGAAGCCTGATGTGAGGGACTCCACAAAGTCAGATTGGAAAGAAACTTCATAGGTGCACTTGCAAAGCAACATGTTAATCCACAGACAAAACATGTTAGATATCAAAAATCCATGTAGGAAAGCAAGCAGACAGTCAGGCAAGCAGTCAACAATTGAAGGAAGTGCTTTCAAAGGGCTCCCTTTGGAACCCTTTAAATGAAAAGGGGTCCACTCAAGGGACACATTTGAAAGTACAACAATATTTTTCGCCAATCAATTTGACATCGAGGAATCCTTTTGAAAAATTTCACTTCAAGGAATTTGAAAGGAAGAAATCCCCCTTGCAAGGGGAAGGTTAGAACTTCACCCACAGGAGAAGGTGCTCCTTCCTCAGAGGAAAGTTTTTCAAATTCTTTCTTTACGAACCCATGATGAAGGAAAAATATTTCACTAGGAGTACTTGCATTAGGAATACGATTTTTGAAAAAAAATTTAAAAGAAAAGATAGAGATTTTCAAGAAGAGCTTTGTTGGCCATCGTATGCGAATTTTGAAAATCAAAGCAGTGTGAGAGCCCCCCTTAGGATGGTACGTGCCGAACACAAAGGCACATGACATGCTAAGGAGAGAAAAGCAACAATGAAAAGTGATGTTGTGGCCTATGGAACATGATGAGATGTAACTGTGGTAATGTTGTCGCACACACGAAGGACAACACATGAGCACCACAACATCACAAAACAAGCAAAGAAGAGAGAGACAAAAATAAAAGAAAGACAAAATCATAACGAACAAGGGACCCCCCTACTATATCAGACCATGTAAAGAAGGCACATGAAGACAATGAAAATAAAAAATTGGGTCAACATGGAAGGGAGGCCTAATTTACCCCAACACTTTGCATCATCCTTGATTGTCGAAAATCAATACATGCCAAAGAGAAGAATGATGTAACAAATAGAGGAAGTTTTATGGCATAAAAACACTCATGTATCCAAGCACCTACAAGGGTGACAAGGGTCATCCAGGAACACATAACACAAGCTCGGGGGAACACATTACACACACACACAATCTAATCTACAGATAAAAAAGAGGCACCCCCCTAGTCCTCATCAACCAAGAGGTCGTTGTTCTCCCAATCTAGATCACTGTAAGGGGAGGGAAGACAAGCTTGCAAGGGCGGAATATCAAGGGGGTACCCTCAGAACCTCCTGCAACAAGAGCCAAGGAAGAAGGCCCCTTGAGGTCTTCTCCACTCAGTTCTTGTGAGGTGAACGTCAGCGATCTTGCAAAAACTGCCGATAGAGTCGGGACCTCCATAGAGTTGAACATGCACTTTATCTTAGTGTCATGCATCAACTCAGCGGGAGATGGAGGCGGCACCTGAGATCCACTGCTAGGCTCACTAAAAGACTTGGGAGTGGTGACGAATTTTGGGAACGCTGGGGCTTCCTCCATTAATAAGAGGCACAAGCCAATGCAAAACCACCCTCTGAAGAATGCGAACCCTTCTTGTGACCCCCATTACTAGCAGGGTCATCCTCCATCTTTCACTTCATCAGAGGATGTGAAATCCCCACAGATGAGGCAGAGGACGTGGAGGAAGAGGAGAAAACCATGGAAGACACCACCGAGGTATTTGACATGTCTATGAGTTTTGAAAATGGTGGGATGTCCAAAAGGAACATCAAAAGGGGAGGATAAACCAAAGAAGCAATGAATACCTGCACCCTCTTCGGGTGAGGATCGTTCACACTCACAGGAGGAGCTGAAAGTAAGACTGAGGCTGAGGGATTTGAAGCAGAGAGGACATAAGAGGACACATTAGAAGATGTCAAAGCAGGAGCTATTGACTCCTCTTCCTTCTTCTACAAGGCGGCCTACTTAGCGGCCAGAGCCTTCCTCCAATGCGTGTGCTCACGCGCAAGGCGGTTTCTACAACTTTGGGAGCTAGAGGCCGCAACCTAAGAAGGGATAGAAGACTCCTATTCAACCATTGAAGTATCCATCACAGTTGTTTCCAACGAAGGGAGGGACTCCTGGACGGGAACAGGAGGAGGAGATGGAGAGGATGATGGAACAATAGTGGGGGGAGTAGGCTTGAGTGCCTCAGTGGTGGGCCTCTTCCCATTCACTGCCTTTGAGGTAGGAGTAGTAGGAGGATGCATAGGCCAAGACATAGAGGACGCTCCACGAGGACCCTTCCCCTTACCATACAAAATAGGCCAAGGCGCCATGGGTAAGACAAGAAGTTTGAATGTTGGATGCTTGGGTTTTCACCAAGTGGGCACTATCGAGCTCTCCAACAAACACCTAGGAGAAAAATTCGATGACATTGCAGCAAGGTGAGGAAGTAGTAGGTGGGATAGTGGAGGAAGAAGAAGAGGATCCCCGAGTAGACTTCTCCTCTTCCCTTTTTCAAGCCAAGGAAACCTCACGTTCCACCTTCATGCAAGCTTTATGCGAAATGGCATAGGGAGAAGGAGGGTATCTCACCTTTGGCGCTATGCCCCCACTCTTATATTTCACATAAATTTGATACAAGAGGTTCGTCCTAGGAGGAAGCGAACCAACATGGGCAAGCCAAAAGTGATCCAGTGAGTAGCCCCCACGCGCAATCGTCGGTTTATAATCGTTGTCGTGGACTACATGCACCAAAAACTTATGAGAAAACTTCAAGCACTTATGTACTACCAAGGGAACTGCATTCATGGCAACCAACCAGGGGATGCCTAGTTTCACCCTAAGCAGTTCAGACCCCAAGATGATGTCAAAGAGTTCATTTATAGTTCTAGGCCCAACTAGGACTGACAAGGTGATACAACTGATGGGAGGAACGGAAAGCCCATCGTGTGTATGTATAGTGTTTCTAGATTCGTCATAGCCATCCTTATGTAAAAATTTAATCAACACGATCTCCTCTGTGATGACATGTAGGGTCAATGAGGACACTCGTTACGGTATTCCCATTGATACGTGCGGGGATGTATAAGTGATGGTTCTTTATTAGAGTTCATCGACAAATTCTGTGAGGTAAAAGTTATAGGAGGAGATCCACTCACAGGTTGCACAGATGGGATGGGTAGATGTAAAAAGGAAGCCATCTCTACATACACTAAACAAAACTTTTGCAGGAGCCCCCAAGGTTTCACAATTGGATGGTGACCCACTCAAGGTTTCACTTTGCAATGCTTAGGGAACCTTCTAACTATGCCACTAGGGGTTGTAGGTTGGGTTGCAAGGTTGGGCGCCTCACAACACACCCACAACACTCCTAAGATATAAGGGAAGGGTCTTTTAGCACTACCAAACAAAACCAAAATGGTTCACATTAGGTTCACCAAAATGTAGAGGGGGATTGACCACTCAATGACTCTAGGTCATGAAGAGCCGAGAGTTAAAGGTTTCCCTAATCTACCTCAATCGAGCAAGTGTTTAGGAAATTGGAGGATAGAGAATGAAGAGCACTCTCAATGCTTCTATCACTCTACTAACCCGAGAGTTAGGATTGGACTAAGTGAGCAAGTCTTTGGAATTCAGATTGTACCTCAGACAACTCTCTGCCAGAGGACAACAATGCATAACAGGGACGACAACGCAGTGTGTTGGTGTCTCACAGGTGCGCTGGTGTCCCTACAGACAAAAAGTGAAAGAAGACAGATAGAAGGACAAAAAGCCTACTAAGCAGCTTAGCTAGAGGATTGCTAGTGATAACTAAAGCAATAAATAACAGAATGACAAAAATACTAAGAAAGATGGTAAAAGAGATGACAAGGACAAGAAAGATAAGGATTCAACTCACAGAAAGTCCAATCTCCCACAAGCTCCACACGAACGAGTACCTACACACAACAAAGCGGGGAAAAATGTTGGGGCTATTTCGAGGCTTGCCATAGTCAAACCCCCGTTTTGGTGTTTCCACCTCCATGGATAGCCAGATAAATAAAGAAATGGAAATGCGATAAAGAAAGTATGCTAGAAATGAGATACTTAACGCTACAAGAAACACTATGCTATTCAAATCCAACAACAACGTAATAGTGAGCAAACAATACCACCCTCGATCAAAGGCACTCAAGGCCAATGAGAGAGGAATGCAAGTCTACAACCATGGCAAAGTCAACGTGATTGTAGTAACGTCGAGGGGAGTCTTGCAAGACATCGAGTTGCAGCTTCTGTGGTAGATGTGAAGAATGTTGTGATGTTGGAATGGTGAAGCTGATAGTGCAACACATAGCTAGAACGTATGAGAGGATGTGAGAATTTCCTTCAAGAATGTTCAAAGTGTGTAGAGAGATAAATGAGAATGAAGAATAGTCATTTGAAGGTGATTTTGAGAGGGAAAGAGTCGTTCAAAGGTCAACAAGAAGGCGCAGATGCATTACACTTCGGCCCCAATGGTGAATGTAATGCCTCAGTAGATTCCAGAGGCGAGAATCCTATTAGGATGGAAGCGCGCTACACAGACATCCACGCGCCACACATGTCCCCAACAGAAATTCCCCCACAAACACTAAAAACAAGTGCCAAGTGGATGGAGTATGGATGGGTGATGTGGATTTACATGGTTAGGTTTGATTTTTCTAAGGTGAAGGATGTAAAAGGGGGACTTGCAAGGGGGATGCAAATTCGTTCCTATACAGTATTTCATTCAAATTCTCCTTAAATTACATAACTTAACATTTCTAAAAATACATTATTTTGCAGCCATATGGGCTGATGTAAATCATTACAAATCAGATATAAATCTGCTATATGACAACAAACAAGCATCAAAGACAAACTCATATTTCTCTTCTTCCTATCATCTCCCTAAACTGTGAAATTAACTTTTCAATCCGCATTCTTCAACAACAAACTTTGTTGATCTTCAATCATAGATATCATAATCCATTTGATACTGCAACGCACCTTCAAAACCTGCAAAAAAATATCTTTTCCTCTTCCCCCAAGAAAATCCACGCCTCCTTCCAAATCTGAAACAAAAAACCACACAACAAATTGCAAGAATGCCCTCTTGCTCGCCGCAAGGGCGCTACTACCTGGTGGAAGGATGCTCTCCCAGACCATCTCACGGTGGGCTCTCCATCTTCGAATGGTCCCTCTGGGGAGAACGTCCCTTCCTTGATTGATTCATCTTTGGAGGTTGTGTCTCCCCAGGATCCTCCTCCGACTATCCCTTCCGTGGAACCATTGTTGCCCTAAACTGCTGTCGTTGTGCTGGCAGAGCCCGCCTGTCCCTCGATGAACACTTCTACTGATCCTACGAATGCTCCTGACTCCTCTTTTGTGCTATTGACTTCACTGCGTGGTGGCTCTTTGTCCTTGGTGGATGTTGAGGAACCGCTCATCTCACCTTGCTTGATGGACTTTGTTTCTGAGCCTTCCTGGTCTGTTGTGCAAAGAAAAAAGAAGGGACTCCCCAAACCACAACCTCGGGTTTTGGGAGTCATATTTGTCCCCTCTGATTCTGGGGTTGTCTAGGCCTTGTTCTTCATTTGACATGTTGTCTGTCAGTTGTTCATGTTCTATTTATGTTTTGTGTGTGGCCTGTTAGGCATGTTTTTCTTCTCTTTCTAGTTCATGTCTTGTTTTGAACTAGCTTATTTTTGGCCCCGAGGGCTCTCCGTGTAAAGGGTACAGTGCCCTGTAAATGTTGCTTACTTTATCAAAAATAAATTGGAAGAATGCAACAAAATATATTATTATTTAAAATTGAAATGGATTACAAAACATGGAAGCTCACAAGCTCCCTTCATACATGGGATTTCTATACAAGTGTTGGAGTCTTCAAATCTGTATCCATTCCGACAACATCTGGTTATGTAAACCTGCAACTCCCAAAATCCAACTTCTCACAATGACAAGGCATCAATATGTAGAAGTTTGTGAATGAGAAAAACCACTATGGTTTTTCAAAACCACAAGCAAAACACCTCCTTGGAAAACCCGCGCCCCATTTGGAGAATAAATCATAAAATAATAAAAAATACTCAATGCTCGCATGGCCTTCACATGGGCACCTAAACCATGGCCAATTAAATTTGGTCAATCCATTGTGCTTCATTATTCTTTGATGGATCCTATGGCTCCATGAAAAAACATGCACCAACATGCAAACTTGGGTTCCCCAGCATGCAGGAGCATGCAAATTATACAAATCAACTTGCAAGTACACACATTGATGAGTGGTCCCCACCTTGAAATGGACACCTAGGCTAGAATATTTCTCCAAGATGCCCTTGAAACATTTACCAAAGTAAATCCACCTCTAAAATTACAATTACAAATTACTATAGGGGGAATTTACAATATTTGGAAATTAAAATAATTAATTCCCACACATTAACCCTTATTGAAAATACAAAACAAAGCAAGGATTTTTTTTTGGTTGATGCAAGATTGTCGATGACTGTGGATGCTCTTGCATCACTAAAGTAGTTACTCATAATATTGTGTTACATGATGATGCTAAACCAGTAAGACAAAAGATTCATAAGGTGAATCCAAAAGTGGCTTTGTTGGTTAAGGCTGAGATTGAAAAGCTTGTACAAGCTAGTTTCATCCACCCTATTGACTATTCACCTTGGATATCGAACATTGTGGCTGTCATTAAATCTAATAATCATATTCGAATGTGTACAAATTTCATGACCTTAATAAGACATCTTTAAAAGATGATTTCCCTCTTCCTAACATATATATGATTATTGATTCTACCATTGGACATGCTTTACTCTCCTTTATGAATGGTTTTTCTGGGTATAATTAAATCTTTATTAATCCTCAAGATCAATTTTAAAAAAAAATTATTACACTTTGGGGAACATTTTGTTGGGTAATTATTCCATTCAGATTAAAATATGCTAAAGCAACATATCAAAGGGCTATGACATTAATATTTCAAGATTTCATTCATAACATCTTAGAGGACTATGTTGATGATATCTTGCCTAAATCTATCACGTCAAGATCACATCAAAATCATCCATCAAATCTTTGAGTGAATTAGAAAATATAATATGCGTTTGAATCCTCAAAAATATGTCTTTGGTGTGGACAATGGAAAATTATTAGGCTTTATTGTGTCACATCGAGGCATTGAGGTGGAAACAAAAAAGTTCATATAATTAACATGTCACCTCCTAAAAATATTTCTCAACTTCGTAGCTTACAAGGGAAGATTCAAGGTATTCGCCATTTTGTTTCATCATTTGCATATCGAACTATCCCCATCACTCAATTGCTTAAAAAAGATTCTCATTTTAAATGGAATGAGGATTGCCAAAAGGCATTTGATAATTAAAACAATATTTAGCTAATCCTCCAGTTTTACAACTAGCTACAACAAGATGTCCTTTTCTTCTTTACACTTCTGCTTCATCTAATACTCTTGCTACATTATTGGTGCAACATGATGAGAATAGTAAAGAATGTCATGTATACTATATTAGTCATACACTACTCGATTATGAGACCCAATATACCATAATAGAAAAACAATGTTTGGTTCTTATATTTGCAACAAGTAAATTAAGACATTATTTGTTAAATGTTGAAGTCCATATTATAAAATTAGATCCACTAAAACATCTTTTCTCCAAAACCAATCTATCCAAATGTCTAGATAAATGCGTAATGTTGTTAATGGAATTTGACCTTAAATTCATTTCTCAAAAGGCTATTAAAGGTCAAGTGTTGACCAATCACTTAGCTAAGGCTCCTCCACCACTTGCTTTACCAAACTAAGAGGTATTTCCTGATGATCATGTACTCTCACTAGAAGTTAAAAGAACATGGGATTTATGTTAGAATCCAAGATCACCTGCATGCAAGATGGATACCTGTCACATGCAAAAGACATGAAGAACCAAAAACGATGTTCTGTAAACCTCTCAGTAAAAATGCATTAAGAGAATCATGAGAGCATGTTAGAATCCAAGATCACCTGCATGCAAGATGGATACCTGTCACATGCAAAAGACATGAAGAACCAAAAACGATGTTTTGTAAACCTCTCAGTAAAAATGCATTAAGAGAATCTCATTATTACAAAAGAGATCAATCCTTATGAAGGAGATCAAGAAACCCTAAATGAAACCCTAGTGTGCACACTTAATAATTAATAATTAATTATTAATGTGCCTAAGTTTAGCTTAAGTAATAAAGAGGAATAAGTGACTTAATTAATTAATCAATGTGATGTAATTAATTAAGCATAATAACTTATTACTCTAACACCCCTTAAGATGAACTTAGGAAGAAGCTAAAACACTAGAATAAGATGCATGAAAGCAAAGATGGGTCCCGACAACTAGGCCTGATCAGGTACCCATTTACAAATGCAATATGATGTAGAGAAGGAAAAACCCAGTGGGACAAAACCCCCCTACAATGTGATAACATGCTGCAAAGAAGCACTGGAAGAACTCTGTAGAGTAACACTGGAACTTGATATAGGCAAGCAAGGAAATATTCTTCTGTATACTACTAAAACCATATGAGAGTCATTGATTGACTCAAGGAATCAAGATAAAGCAACAGAAGACCCGATGCCACAGAACACTCGAAAACTCCAAACGGGAACAACTCTGGAATCTATGAAGCAGCAAGCAATTATTGAATGATGTATTACTGAAAACGAAGTGCAAAGATGCAAGATGCACTCTCCCAACTGCCAAAACATCCAAGTAATCGCCAAACAACCCATCGGGACAAATTTGGACTAATTGATAAACTTGGGACAGATACAGAAAAAGTGCATGGACAGCAACCTAGAGCTCCTCAATACCTTTCCGACGCTTCAAACGAGGCGAAAAACGGAGATCGTGGCAAAAAGTTATGAGCTCGGAAGCATAAAAAGTACATCTGACTTCAAACAGCAATAAATGCAGGAAAACAATAAAATACTGAAAAATAAACAGCACTACTGGAAAGTGCTCGGAACCAGCTTTCCGGCGATATCTCGTTTGCTCGATTTTGATACCGTATGCCCAAGTTATGGCCAAAAGAAAAAAACTGCTCTTTTAGGGAAAACAAGGGTTAGGAGGGGCAAGGAGGGGCCGTACGGCCGCTGACGTCATGATGACATCAGCAGTTCATGAGCATAAAATTGACGGCCTAGAAGCCGTCGGCGGAAAAAAAGCCCCCTGCCGAATTTTTTTTGCATGGTCGGAATATTCAGAGAAGTTGACGGAATATTCGCAAGAATCTGCCAAAATATACGCAGAACCGTACGGGGAATATGCTTCCTGACATATAAGAATATTCTGATCCCGGCTGGCGGTGAATGGAGAGCCCCCGGTCCTCCATGTGACCGAGGGTTCTGGCTGAGGAGCCCGCATGGGCGGACTGGCCGGCGGCCAGGGGGTGGTGCCGCTGGCTTGAGTCGCCGTCTGGTGGCCGCCCGGTGGCGGCGCCCTTTTGAACTGGAAGCACCGGCAGCGGGCGCAGAAAACTATTTTTTAAATTATTTTTTTGAAAAGCGTTCGGGGCCGGGAGCCGTCCCCGGAAAAAATTTGCCTCGGATCAAGCGCACCAAAATGGATGATTTGACAGGCGTTTCTAGGGTTTTGGGGCCTTGCAGCGATGGCGACGTCGTTTGAGCCCATAGTGTCGAAAAACAGCTACCCCCAGATCTTGGAAAAAGATGCGTGGAAACCCTTGCACTTGAAACTCACGAGAGGCCATATCTTCAAATCACGAACAAGCAGCTACAGGTTTGAGCTCTGATACCATGTTAGAATCCAAGATCACTGCATGCAAGATGGATACTGTCACATGCAAAAGACATGAAGAACCAAAAGCGATGTTTCTGTAAACCTCTCAGTAAAAATGCATTAAGAGAATCTCATGATTACAAAGAGATCAATCCTTATGAAGGAGATCAAGAAACCCTAAATGAAACCCTAGTGTGCACACTTAATAATTAATAATTAATTATTAATGTGCCTAAGTTTAGCTTAAGTAATAAAGAGGAATAAGTGACTTAATTAATTAATCAATGTGATGTAATTAATTAAGCATAATAACTTATTACTCTAACAATTTAGACTTTGGTTCTAAGTGTCAAACTGGCTCTGGTGCTGGTGTTACACTGCTATCTCCTTCATGCAAGCCAATTTTCTTATTGTACCATCTTAATTTCCTATGTACTAACAACATCATGGAATATGAAGATCTTATCGCTGGTTTGTGTGCAACATTGTCCCTTAATATTCAACATCATATATTTGGAGATTCTCAACTTATCATAAATCAAATAAATGGATCTTATCAAGCAAAACACGATAAATTATCCCAATACCGTGACATGACATTAGCAACATTACAATGTTTTTTCTCATACACCATTGACAATATTCCACAGAAAGATAATTGGCATGTAGATGCAATGGCTAGCGCTACTTCCCTTATATCCCTTGATGATTAATTTATGGATTTCAAATTCACTCTTCATAATCTCACCTCCCTGTCAATCTCGAAAAATGTTAATGATGATGTGGTTTTTGTCTTAATATTAATTTAGATGAATGTTTCTCTCATATATTTCAATATTTTCACGATGGTAATTTTCTCGATCTTTCTACAAAAAAACACTCGAGCTCGTATTTGAAAGCTTGCAATGCGATACACCATTCTATCTAATGTGCTATATTGAAGGGCATATAATGGTCTTCTCAATTTCCTTAACAAATTAGAGATTCACATTGCCCTTGATGAAGCCCATTCAGGTGTTTGTGGAGGACATTTTTGTGGTTGATCTTTGGTTCAAAATTTACTTCGCATTGGTTATTATTGGAAAAACATGGAGCAGGAATATTTTTCCTTTGTAAAAAAAATCCCTATATGTCAACATAACAATTTGATTCATGCTCTTGCCCAGGAACTTCGTGCTCAAGTGTCTATAGAGAACAACATATTCAACAACTTGAGATGCCCAATGAAAAACGTATACACACTCTCAAACATTTGCAAGCTTATTACAAAAGTTTTCAACACAAATATAAAAAAGGTGTTATCCATCATTCATTCAAGGTTGGTGATTTGATACTTTATGAAAATCAACACAATGTGAATGTTGTGCTAGGAGAAAAAAGAAAGTTTAGCTTGAATTGGTTAGGACCCTACATCATCAATGAGGTCTCTGGATCAGGTGCATATAAGCTTTCTATGATGGACGATACGCCTCTCAAGGAACCTATTAATGTTATGCATTTGCATAGATTTTATTCTTAGTCATTTCAGTTTCTGAATGGTATACTAGTATTTAAAGCATGTAGGTTAGATATGTGAGTTTATTTTCTATTTGATGTTGCATTGCTTTGTTCATGACAAACATTTGTGTGTCTTGAATTTTAGAGTAGTTTTCTTAATGTTGATAATTACTTGTTAGCATACTATTCAGTAGTTTGTGTACAATGTTAGTTAGATCACTATAGCATTTAATTGTTCAATTAGATCATAGTTGCATCTAGTTCAACATATGTGCACTAAGTAAAAATGTGGTAATTAATTAAACAATTTTATTAGGTTGTTTAGTTAGATCACATCTATCAATCACATATATTAATTAGATCATTGTTGCATGTATTGAATAATCTTGATTAGATTGTTTAATTAAATCACAAGTGTATATAATTTTCCATACATGTTAATAACATTAGCATATAATAATTGTATTTAATCAAGGAAGTATAAGTGCATATTCCGAGTTAAATCACATGTCGTACAAAAATATTAAATAAATACATACATAGCAAATACAAATGCTCATATATACATCATAGCACCCATATACATCCTCATATCACCATGCTAACAAGATGTGGTGTATCATACATAAATCATACCATCAACCTATAGGTCTATGGCTGTCTGACCCTTTGAGGCTTGGTGGTGGTGCTTAATGAGAGACAATAGATCATGAGTAACTCCTAGAGCTACTTTGTGCTTATATAGCCCTGAGCTTTCCTTTAAGATCTGCAATGACCTCTTGCATCTCTATATATTGTTGTTGAAGTTGGTCCCTCTCAGCTCGCACTCTATTCAACTCTACCTACAGGATCATCTAAGCATGATTCACGAACAAGGATGCTCCTCAATCTCTCTACTCTAAGCTCTTCGTATGCAACTCTTAACCATTCAATGGGCTCAAAAACCTTAGCATGTTGCCCTATGGTCTACAGTGGCCTATAATTGATCTGTGCGGACTGATGTAGTTGCACATCAAGAATCATCTCTGCCATGACTCAACCCATAAATTTGAGTCAATCTTGAGTACCAAATGCAAAAAAGAAAATATAAAATCAAGTTAGATGCATCATCATATAAAATATGAAGCAAAAAATTAAGTACAACATCTAACATACTAAAAAATCAAAGCATATCATATCACTTGGATCACCAACTCACTAATGGGGATCCATGCATGAGAAAACCATAGCTATGTCTGGGCTCGCTCATGAGGTTGGGGGCATGGTATCAACCAATCTTCTCATCTCCTCATGCTCATATATGATTGATCTCTTTGGTGTAGTGGGGTGTGCTTGTGATCCATGAGGATGAGACCTAGGTATCTCCTCAAGTGCATCATTTTCCTCCTCTTGTTCCTTTGGGTCCCTTCTCAATGCTGCTATCAGGTGATTCTCCTCATCATATATGAATGCACCATTGGTGTCATCCTTGTTATGCCTTGCATAACCACCCCATTTTCTTTTTGGTCAAAATGGGCCCCCCTTTGTGTTTGTTTGTCCTTGGTGTTTTTGTTCGGGCCTTAGGAGTTGTTCTTTTTTCCTCCTAAGTCCTTGTTCCTTTTGTCTGGCGGAAGCGAAGCCGGAGTGGAAACTGGACTCAGAACTTTGTGAAGGTTCCAAGTTCGGACAAGTGGTTCTGGTCTCGGCCGCATTCTTGCCTTGTTCATTTTCTTGGTCTCTTTGGTCTGTCTTGCACTCTTGGGTTTGTCTCTCCCTTGAGTTGTCTTGTCTTTTGTTTGCTTGTGGTTCCTTTTCTTTTGGTGGAAGCGAAAGCAGAAACATAACCGAACTTGAAACTTTGCAAAAAGTTTCGGATCCAGTTTTGGTTCTGATCCCGCTCCCACTGGCTTTCTTTGTGTTTTTATCCCTGTTTGTGTCTTGTTTGGGATGGGTTTTGTTCCGGTCCCGTCTCATTTTTTTTTTCCTTTTCTTGTTTTTCTTGTCTCAGTGTTCATTCCTTTGGCAGGGGCGGAACCGAATTTGGAACTTTGCAAAAAGTTCCAGATCCGGTTTTGACTCCAGGTCCACCCCCGTTTCTTTGTTGTTTTCTTTCCCGCGGGGCTGGAACCAGAACCAGAATGGAGTGTGGAGCTTACTTTAAGCTCCTGATTCCATTTCAACTCCACTTCCACTTCTGTCTTACTTTTGATGTATGCAAATGTTGTGTACTCGTCCCGTTTTGATTCCGCGCTCGACCAACCACATTTATTGCATTAATTACAACCTCCTCACACGTGCGAAATGGCTTTTAAACCTTAATCAAGGTTAATTGGCTTATTATCTTTATTGCCTAAGTTGTTTTAGCAAACTAGAGCCAAGAAAGTGTGAAAGAGGAGCACAATTTGGTCAAGGGAAAGCATCTGCAAGCGGATTCGGATTGAGTTTCATCTTGTTTGGTAGCGTTTTTTTGAGGTAGGTGGGTCTTCACCCCTGTTCCGTTTTTGTTTGTTTTCCCGTTTCACGTTTGTGATGTTCGTTGCGCGTTCACGAGACCTTTCTCGTGAATCTTCGTGTGTTTGTGTTTGTGTTTCGCTTTCTTTTTCAAATTTTTTGTTTTGTTTTTCCTTCCATTTCCTATTTACTTTTTGTCTTTTCCTGTTCATTTTTGTTGGTCTGCTGTTGTTTTCCTGTTTTGGTGGTATCCTTACTGTTGTGCCCTAGTTTTCACTTAGGGCTTCATTTTTGAAGGATCTCATGTGCTTTAAAAGATTCAATTTTTTTTTTATGACCCTTTTGATCTTATTCCTATGTAGATTCAATGGCTTTCATGTTGGGTTTTTTTGATGCCCTAATTTCTTGAGTCAACGAGTTGTGCAAACTAGGGTTTTTGCGCTGTCTCTTTTCAATATCATGCCTAGGTGGCTCGATCCTACCCCTATTTTGTCAACAGTGAGGTCGCACCTTTATTCTAAGTCTCCTTGAGCCTTCCTCTGACCTTGTCCTAAGTCTTTATAAGCATTGGCTAAATTTGCTTCATGGTCAGCAATAAAGTGGCAAAAGCGGAGCCGAGAACGGACTTAACTCATAAGCATGTTTGTTGGAGTTTGGGTCTAATTTTGATCCTACTCTCGATAAGATTTTGTCTTGCTTCCATATCCTTTTCCTTTGGCGGAAGCGAAGCTGGAATGGAAAATGGACTTGGAACTATTGAATGGTTTTGGGTCCGATTTCCGTTTCGATCCCAGTTCTGATTTTGATACTGACCCTGACCCCGATCCCGCCTTTGTTAGATGCTTTCTAATTCCTAATCCCTTCCTGGTTCTGCCTCTAATAAGTTTCAAGTTTCGCTAAGTATGAGAGGCTATCTAGGGAAGGATAGGGCAATATCAAAGGTAATCTTCTAATGTTGATTTTTCATGCTTTCTATTGGTCTAATCCAGGGTTTTTTTGCAGAAGTAAGCAATGTCAGGAGCATTTGGAGAAGTGTCACAAGTGGAGGGCCAGGCTACCAAGGGTTCAAGGCAAGCCAAGCCTAAGAAGATAAAGGTGGAGCAACTGCCCTATACCTTAAGATGCAAACACAAGAATGCTACTCTCACTGCAAGCAAGTTAGACTCAGATTGGGTTGATATTACTGATACTAATCTGGGCCCATTTAACTATGAGGAGTTGTCGGCAAACATTTTCTCTGAAGATATCATTGGGAGAACTTTGAGGATAGCCCAATCCGGGCTGGCACATGTGACTATTTTCCCATTATTAGTCCAGTGCCCGGATCTTATAATCACAACAACAGGGGCTTACAACCCTGCAACAAGGCAATGTGTGAACATTCAAGGCAATGTAATTGTTGACCTCTCCCCACAAATGATGAAGTTTATGTTCAATGCACCTACTCCTCAGAACCCTAAGTTGTTGAATGAGGAAAAGGCATTGTAGTTGTCCATCAACCATAAAGAAACCAATAGGGCTCACATGAACAAGAAATGGTTAAAGGTTGAAAAGAAGTCTCTGACTAAAGTGCCAAAACAACCTAAGAGGGGAGACTTCAGAAAGGATATTGATGACTTGATAATGATGTTATCTAGGGTATTTGGGGAAAGAGATTCTGCATGCTTCAATGAGTGGATGTTTCCTTTTATTGAGGCAATTTTGGATGGAAAGAAACAATTTGATTGGGTAATGATCTCTTTAGACAACCTGCACTTTCAAATGATCGAGGTGAATCAAACAAAAACCTTCTTCATGACTTCATATGTTGTATATGTTGTTGCAAGGATGGCTATATTTCCTGGATTGAATGCAGTAGGAACATTAGGGGAAGCTCCTGGAAAAAATAAGGCATGGGAGCATTATGATCAATTAACCTTGCAAACATCAGAGTTGCATTATAGAAGAGTTAATGATGTGTTTCTTTATATCATCATTAACCAGTTAACTGGAGATGTTGGATACAGGTTGAGTAGGGATGCCATGGTTTTATTGTTGAATGGGGACATTGGTATATCCTATACCCCAAGTTCTCTTACTTCCGGTTGGAAGGATTTGATGGGAATCCTCACCTACTCCCAAGATGTTGCAATGATAGGATTGTCCTCATCGAATTCATATATCAGGCCTTGGCGGTCAATGCAAAATTTGCAAGTAAACATAAAACAGGATGCCACAAGTTTCCCATGAAGTTGGGGGAATACAGTTGTGCTCATCTTGTGGCTGCAAAAGCAATATGTGATGAGTTGGGTCACTTAAGGTTGGGACTGTATACATCCTGGAAGCATTTTGATCCAAAACATAAGATGAATGGTTTGCTTCCTACCGTTTTTGAGAAGCATTTCAATATATTGGAAGATTTTTGGATGGACTTGCAAGATGAATATGATGTTAGAAGGAGAAGTTATGAAAGGCTTCCTATTCCATTGATGATTGAGTTTGGAGTAATAGAGGACATTCCTGAGACACCATCTGATGATGGTGTGGTTTTGGATCCCAGCTATGAGGCATAAAACATTGATACCAAGAACTTGGACCCCATCAATTGGGATGACGAAGAATTTATTGATATTAAACAGATTTCTAGGACAGTCATGGATATGAGTATCCAATGGGTAGTGATGAGGATAAAGGAGCCAGAGGCTACAACTTCAAAGAAGAGGAAAGTACAAGGCACCCAAGGATACAGAAGAACAAAGAGGAGAACAACTCCCAAAGAGCAATTACAATATCTCCCTCTTAGCTCTGGAGGAGAGGTTGATCCAGAAATACCTGCCTAGATACTCATGAGCCACAAGGAGAAGAAGCTACTAATAATGGTGAAGGAACTTCATCTCAACCTCTCCTTCTAGAAGAGTCCACTAGGGAAGTACCTCAAAGAAGCCTTCATGATCAGGCTGAAAAGGATAAACAAAAGGAAATGGAGGTTGAAATTCATGACATTAATTTTGATTCAGAGGCCACATAGTCAGATGATGAGCCTACCAAAGTTGTATCTGTTGAGAACATTGGAGGTGTTGAGGAAGAGTATGTTCTGACTGAAGAGGATCAATGGAAATTGTTTGAAGATGCCAAGAGAGAAGAAAATTCCAAAGCCAAAGCTGAGGCACTTGCAAAGCAACAAGAAATTGATGCTAAGGCACAAGCTGAAGCACTGGCCAAACAACAAGAATTAGAGTCTAAGGCCAAAGCTGAAGAACTTGCAAGGTAGCATAAGGAGAAGGAAGATCTCCTGCAAAAGCAAAAGGAAACAAAGCTAAAATTCAAAGAGGAAAGAGATAAGCTAACTCTGTTGCATAAAATCCATGAGTTGGAAGAAGAAAAGGCTCAACAAAGAAGGGAGAGAGAAGCCCTTGAAGCCAAGTTTAAGGTTGTAGAAGAAGCTTGAAGAAAGAAGGATGAAGAGGAGCTCTTGCTGAAGAAGTTAGAAGAAAAAGAACAAGCTAAGCATCAACAAGAGGTAGAAAAAATGTGGGATAGAGTCAAGGAATTAGAGAAGCAAAGAGATGAAATGTATGAGCAAAGGAGATTAGAGGAGGAAAGGGAGAAGGCTGAAACTGAAAGGCTTTGCAAAAGAAGCTGCAGAAAAGGAGCAACAACAAGAGGTTGATTCTCAACCTAAGGCAACCATTTTGCAACCTCTCTCCTCTACCACTGCTTCTTCCTCACAAAAAGTGGTTGTTACTCCTGCTGCCCCAACAGGGTTGAAGCTCAACTTAGAAAAGAAACAAGTAGTCCAGCCCCAACCTTTGAATTGGGATGACATGATGAAAGAGATTGAGAAAGAGAGGCCTAAGAAAAAGGCTAGAGTCCTTCACTCCACTAGGTTGACTGATGCTGGAGAGATTGTGGCTGAGTGCGCTATTCCAATGGTAGACAAAGACAGATCAGAAATCTAGTTAAGTGATTATCAGCTAGGGACTGTGAACTTGGGAAGGCCTACAAGGAATCAAAAAATGGACTTAATTTATATTGTATCCTCTTCTACCAAGTCAAGGATAGTGAAGGACAAGCAAAGGAAGGATGAGCTCAAGGCTCAATTAGATCAATTACATAGGTTCTTAAAGGACCTTTCTTCTCTTGTTTCTATGCAATATGTTGCTCCAACAATGCCCATTTTGTTAAGTAAGAAAGAGGATGATGACCTTGTTGAAATGAGAAGCAAGGTGGGGATGTTGGATAGATGGATTGATAGATTGAATCATGAAGTTGAGGAGTTGCTTGTTCAAAGTCATAAAGCTCATGATGATGCATTGGAATTGGTTAGTGACATGAATTCACATGCTGAGGATCTTGGCACACTAGAGGAAAAATATAGAGAATATACCAAGAAGTTGAAGGACATTAGTAAGTTGTCAAGACAAATTTTGTTAGAGCAGTCCATCCTTGAGGAGGATAATCAAAATTTATTGAAAGACCTTCAACATTATTAGGTTTTGGTCTTCAATCATTTTTTATCATAGGAATGAGGTAGAAGAGTCTGCCAAAGATTTGAATGAACAAATTGAGGAGTTGGGAGCAGCCATTGCTATGCTTGTAAATGAAGACATCCCCTTGAAAGATAGCCTCCCTCTTGAAAAACTTAAAGAAAAATGGAATAGTAGGTTTGAGGAGGCAATTCACAAGGGGGATGATGGGGATGACTTGTTGATTGATAAACTAATGGATATCAAGGAGGAGATAAAGGATGCTAGAAGAGAGCTTATTAAACTTGGGGATATGCAAGAGTTTGCTTCTGCAAAATTGATAAGAATAAAGTTTGCAGATAATTGGGTGGATGGGCCAGATGAAGATATGCTCCAACAAGTGTTTACCAACTATGATGACTACATGCTTCAGCAGAAAACACAGGATTAAAGTGGCAATGAAATGTTATGTTCCTAATGGACACCTGATGATATGGTATGCTGGAAAACTCTCTCTTTCTCTCCTATTTTGCAAGATCATGACATGACTTCAACTGAAGATTCCCATGAATTCTACCTTCCCTCTTTGTGCATCAGATTTTGACAACAGAGTCATCAACAAGCGAACTAAAGATCAGCAAGGCAATCATCTCAAGCAACTCCAGTGGTTCCCTAAATTTGTGGATCTCAATTTTTGACTGGAGAAATTAGTGTTAGTGCTGGTCTATATTTAATTTTGTTCTCCATATTGTAAAGGTCGGCTAATTGAAGAAGGATTAGTAGCCTAAGGAGAAAGATATTTTTTATAGTTTCAAAAACTCTTTTTACAGTTTTCAATATAGTTTTATGTTATTTTCAAGTTTTAGTTTTAATGGTGATGTCATTGAACAATAGTCATTCGTATGCCAGTGAATGTTGTGCATAAATGTCTCTTATTTGGTGAAAATCAATAGAATATTTTGAATTTGAGGCTATTTTCATTGGGTTATCTATGAATGAGGTTTTCTATGTTCATTGATCTATGAATTTTTTAGTGATGAGCTGATGATATGTTCTTGTTAATTTTGAAGTTTATGAATGGTGAATGATTTATGTCTTGAATTTTTACTATGAATGAATGCAATGGTATAGATTGTGCTATGGATTGTATCATTTTATGGTTTAGTTGTCTAGAAACAATGCTCATTATGAAATTTGTATGTTTGAATTGAAGGAAATTTATATTCATGTTTTGTTGTCCTAAGCTCTATCCTATCTTTTGATATTTATTTACATCCCCTAAATGTAGATTAATTTGTATGATGTCATTTGTATCCCTTTTACTAGCAGGCCCCTTGAACATTATTGTTGCATAGGCCACTGAATCACATCGGCAAAGTTGAGAACCAACTACAAAGACCCTGGAAGATAGGTTGCTTTAGGCTATTTATCTTTTTCAGGAGAAATAAGGTAGAAATATTTTGTTTAACGTTGTTGTGTTTAATTGACCATCAACAATCCTCTTCCTCATAATCCTCACAATGTTGTGGCCATGGCCTCAAATTCCCAGTAGGATGATTTGTAGGAAACATAGGATTTGGATGTGTGGTGCTCCACCACCTAGTATATGAGATGCTCACTCCAACATCATTTGCATTAGACACAAGATGTGTGTCTCACTCCTCATTATTGGAATCACTTAAAGTAACATCCATGATGATCGAGCTAGCTATATCCTAGGGTTTGGCGCCACTGCGAGTTGATTTGAGATAAGTTGGTCGAAGAATGGGAAGTCCCTGAGGGTGACCAAATTGTTTGCTCACTCGGTCGTAGTAGAATGGCATAAAAATATAATCATATTGATCAACAAAAATCAGTCTTGCTGCATCCTAGCAAGCTACCATGACAAGCCTGTAGTGTCCTATAAGGTCTCCAAACCACATATGTAGCATCCAACCGATCAAATGCAGTACGCCAATACAACAAATCACCATGTTACCATGGTCTCTTTAATGGATAAGGATAGGGTCGAGGATATTTCCATGCTACCTCTATCAGATATCCCACCAACCACGTACTAGCGATGTGCTCAAACACCCTGATCTAGAGAAGAGTGCATGTCATTTGGCTTTGTGCCTCATAGTGTACATATCAACCAAGATCATAGTAAAGGTGAGTTAACATGCTTTGCCTCAGGAAAACATGGTATGATGCCCCTCCATCACTTAGATAGTGTGTACAAGGCCCCCATGTAGGTGTGTGCCTCGTCCATCTGGTGCAAATATTAGCTATGGTTGTGATTAAGATACAACAAATTATAGGGATATCTACATCTCCATATAGAAGCCATCATAACTATATTCACGCTTTTACATCATCTAGCATAGGTTAGCCAATATAGTAGATTTGGTCAACTAGGATATCATTTGATGTCCTCCCTTCGTCATGGCTTACGATCCTACCTCATCAAGTGTCACGTTCATCTCTCCCATTAGAAGACAAAAGGTAGAGGTATTTGCATCCTATCACTCCATGAGTGCCATCAGCATCATATCATGATACCTCATAGTGGGCATGGTGTAGATCCAAAGTAAACCAACATCTCTTAGGCGCCTCTACTTTGCTACTAAAAGTAAGGCGGCATGGTCGCACAAAATTTTGTATAAATTACCCCTCGAGTGCCTCCACATGCATGGTGGTACTTTTCAATCAACAATATATCCCTTCATTACTTCAATCATTAATAAAAAATCAATTTAAAGTAACAATTACAAGTTCTAAGACAATGTACACCTAGTCAAGGGAGCCATAGTTGAACTAGGGTGCCCATATAGGTCTAGGGAAACTATGTTGGACATAGGTGTTGTTGGATGTTGTGGTTGCGTTGTTGATATGCGGTTGCCATTGATGTCAACACTATTGGCATTAATGCATTAGAAGTTGTATATGTCGAGGATATTGAAAAAATTATAATAAAATAAGTTGTAGGTTGTCAGTGGTGAAGTGTAGTTCAGTCGGTTAGTAAGTTCAGTACGTTGATGATCAGAGGTTGTGGATTAATGGGTTTCTTGTCGAGTATATCTAGTTTATCCACGTTAAGTTTCAAAGATCTGCGTGAAGATTTGATCGTGTTATGAGAAGTTTTGTTCTAACAGTCTTTATGTTGCTTCAGTTGGTGTTCCTAGATGAAGATGATGTGATTTTAGTAAATTTAGTTGTTGTGGATACTTCTCTAGTGATTCATGATGTTTGTGGATGTTTCTAGATCATGGTCTATCTATGTTGTAGTCCGCATTGATCGTTGTGCTCGCGATTAGAGATTTGCTCTTGTGTGTTCATGTTTTTCATGTTCTTGGCCGACAGGGTGTTGTAGCGTGTTGTGGATCTTCGAGGAATAATTTTTTAAGGTGGTTCGTGTTTGAGAATTTTATTTTGGGTTTTCACTATGTTGTGGCCGACCTTGGTTGATTCACATTAATAATTTGTATTGTTTTGGGTTGACAATTTTCATATGTTTTATTATTTTGTTGAGGCCGACATGTAGCGATGTAATCTCTATTTGTGGATATATATGAATGATTGTTTATTCCATTTGAAGGTGTGTGCGAGGTGTTCTTGTGTATGAGATGTGCAAATAATGTCCTAATCATTTGGAGGTAGAAGCAGAGTGTGAAGAAGAATGACCAGAGTGTGAAGAAGTGTTCATGTGCTTAATTGGAATTGTAATTGAGCATTAGAAGATGCTATTTTCTCAGTTCAAAATCTTCTGGATGTAATTCAAATTCTTTTGTAAGACAGTGAGTCTTCCTTTTTTAATTGAGTAGTGAGCTCTAGGCAATGCGCCTGAATGCAAGTGCATTCCCCATTTATTCTTCTTTATACTTTTAACAGGGTATAATCTTGTGGACTTACCTCCACCGTGGTTTTTCCCCTAACAGGGTTTCCATGTAAAAAAAAATTGGTGTTATGTGTATTTCTGATATGTTGATTTTTTCTTTCATGGTTATTGATCAGATCTGAGAATAAGGTTAATAAGTTGAATAAGTTTGAAATTCTATGACAATTGATTCAACCCCCCTCTCAATTGTTTTCCCTTGTGTTGCCAACAATTGGTACCAGAGCAAGTTCCTTGGAAGAAGTTTAATAGCTTGAGGTGATCCGGGATGGCGACATAGAAGAAGGATAGTCTGAGATTTGATGGAAAAAATTATTCTCTATGGAAGGCTCGAATGGAGTGTCATCTGAGATGCATTGGTGAACCCTATTGGAAAATTACAAAGAATAGGTATATCATTCCACAGAATGGTCCTTCTATTCCAGATAAGATTAAGGAAGTTGAGTACAATATCAAGGCTAAGGAAGCATTGTTGAGTGATTTTACTGATTCTAAGATGACAAATGGTATGGATCTAATGACTGCTTATGGGATTTGGAAAAAGTTGGAAACTTTGTATGAAGGTGATGCTAATGTGAAGATTGCTAAGTTGCAAAGTCTAAAAGGGAAATATGAAATTTTGAGAATGGGTGATGATGAGAACATTAGTTATTTCAAGCAAAGAGTGAATGAACTTGTGTGTGGTATCAGATGTATTGGTGGACGATCGAAAGAATCAGAGATTGTTGCTAAAGTGCTTAGATCCTTGCTTGTTGCATACAAAGTCAAAGCTACTACTATTGAGGAGCTCCAGACTGTAACAAATGTAACCAGAGACATGTTGATTGGTAAGCTTACTGCTTTTGAGTTAAGTGAGTTTGGTGATGCTCTTCCTAAGATAGAATCTGCATTCAAAGCTACTAATTCTGGAAGAGATAAATACAGATATGATCTAGGATAAAGTTCTTCTAGAAAGGTATTCAAGTATGAGGAGAAAATGAGAGAAATTGAAGAAGAGGAGAGAAAAATTGAGGAGCTTGAAGCACTTATTGTCAAAAGGGAAGCCAGAGAAGGTAAGTATAAAGGAAAATTTCCTATTAAATGTTTTTCTTGCAATAAGATAGGTCATTTTGCATCAAGGTGTCCAAAAAAAGTCCCTAAGACAAGACCTAATAAGCCTAGATTTCAAAGAAAGTGCTATTATGTTGTTGATAAAGATGTCACAGATGATGAATCTAGATAAGGGAATGCAAGTGAAGACGAATGGGTATTTATTGCTATCAAAGAAAATGATCTCACCCCTACTGAATCTGATAGTTGCTCAAATGTGGAGAAAGCCCTAGTAGCCAGAGTTGAAGAAAAATATGAATGGGTGATTGACAGTGGATGCTCACATCACATGACAGTTGATAAAAGTAAATTTGTGAGCCTAGAAAAGTATGATGGTGGTGTTGTAAGATTTGGTGATGACAAAGCTGGTGTAATCCATGGCAGAGGATCCATTCCTCTTGATGGTAAGAATAATATTGATGATGTTCTTTATGTGGAGGGTTTGAAGCATAATCTCTTAAGTGTTAGACAGATGGTTGACAAAGGATACAATCTTCAATTCAAGAATGGAAAGTGTAGAATATTGAGGAGTTTTGGAAATGTGATTGCTTCAGGTACAAAAAAAAAGGTAGCATCTTTCACACTGAATGCTACTAGTAAAAGTTGTTTGATTTCCAAGTTGATGAAAGTTAGTTTTGGCATAGGAGAATGTGTCATATAACTTTGACAAAATTATCAAGATTAGTTCTACTCAAGAGGCAGAGATCATCCTAAGTTGGTAAAGCCTACTAATACTATATGCAAGGAATGTCAGTTAGGGAAGCAAACTAGAGAATTTATTTTCAGGAAGCAAAACAAATGTTCAAAAGAAGTGTTGGAGCTTGTTCATACTGCTAATTTATTGTTGGTCCTTCTAGATTGAGGAAGCACGAGACCGGTGCTTCATGTTGCCATTGATGATTTACTTTGGATTGTGAGTGGGTTGCTTTCTTAAAAGGAGAAATGTAGTCTTTTGCAGAAGAATTCAGATTTTTCAAAGGGTATGGTTGGGGAGCAGAGCTGAGTTAGAAGTTGAAAATTATTTGAGATTAGATAGAAATTGGGTGGTTCACTTCCCATGGCGATTTAATTGTACTGTGAAATTGCGGGATAAAAAGGAACAATTGTTGCCCGTGGATTTCGATAAAATGGAGTTGTGAAAGGAAGAACAAGACAATTCTAGAGATGTTGCTAGAACTATGATGTTGGAAGGAAAATCCCCTCATATCTATTGGAAAGAAGCTATGAGTACTGTTGTGTACACACTTAATCAGGTACAAATTAAAGGTGATACTGGTAAGACCCCTTTTGAGCTATGGAGTGGTCATAAACCTACTATTAGATACTTCAAAATCTTTGGGAGTAAATGCTATATCCAAAGAGATGAAGATATAGGAAAGTTTGATTCTAGGAGTGATGAAGGAATATTTCATGGTTAATACTAGAGTAAGGCTTCTAATTTTCTGACAAAGGAGATTGAGAGAAAATAGTTGAAAGTACAAATGGCAGGTTGGTAGAACATGGCCCTAGACCATCCCAAAGAAACTTGTGGACCTCAGTTGGGATGAGTCAAAAATAACTGATTCAGATCAGGAAGAAAGGTTTAGGCTCAAAATCAAGTCCAAATCATTCCAGTGGAATCAAAGAAAGAAATCAAGAGGGAAGGAGAACCATTAGAAATTAGAAAAAAGAGATCACAAAGGCAGAGGTTCAAGAACATCCTAGACTCCAAAGGTATGCAGGGCTAAATCATTTTAAAATGGGATTATAGGTGATAAGAACCAAAGGAATGATAGCTAGGAGAAAAATTGTAGAAAGAATTCTATCACGATTTCTAGAAACAGAGCCCTAATGATGTCAATGAAGCATGCAAAGATGGGCATTGGGTGGGACAATGAAAGAATAACAAATTAGGAAGAGACATACATGGATTCTTGTTCCTAGACCTAAGGACAAAATGTAATTGGAACTAAATAGATTCTTCCAAACAAGTTGAATAAGTAGGTGAAGTTATTCAAAAGCCAAAGCAAGATTAGGGCAAGGATATTCTCAGGATGGAAGGAATGGACTTTGAAGAGCCTTTGCCCCTATTGCTAGGATTGAAAGGTGTGGGAGACTATTTCTTTCTTATGCTACTCACAAAAACTACAAGGTTTATCAAATGGATGTCAAGTCAACATTTCTAAATGGTGAATTGGAAGAAGAAGTGTATGTTGAAAAACTTGATGGATTTCAATTGACTGATCAGGGAGATATGGTTTGTCGGTTGAAGAAGGCATTGTATGGACTTAAGCAAGCCCCAAGAGCATGGTATGCAGGATTGGATGATATTTGTTTGAGCTTGGGTTAAATAAAAGAGTCACTAACTGATAGTGGTAGCCTGACTGAGATTAGTCACTGATAAAAGATTTGATTGTTTAAGAGTCTTTGTTGATGATATCATTTTGGGGAGGAGATGAAATGGTTTTGAAGTTTATTTGATGAATTACCAAAATGGGTTTGGGAGAATGTCTATGATTGGTGAGAGATGAAATTACAATATTTTTGGGATTTACACCAAAATACTTAGTTAGATAAAAAGGATCTCTTTATATCAGATTAAGTATGTAGAAAGAATTGCTTCTAAAGAAGTTTAATTATGGGAATATTGAAATAATTAGGTGCTTACTATGGTATTAGATGCAAGTTGGCACAAGATGATGATTCTCTGAAAGAAAATCAGACTAGATACAGATCGATGATTGGTGGATTGCTCTACTTGACTCAAAATAGACTTGATATCATGAATTTTTTATGCATTGTTGCAAGATTTCAAGCTAGTCCTAGGAATCTGTGAAACCCAACTACTAAAAGGGATTTTGGATACTTAGAAAGGGGCCAGTTGATTTTTGGGTTTTGGTATTCTAAAGATGATGATCTTACTTTGGTGCTATTTGGTACTATAATTGAGTAGGTGGTGTAGATAATAAAAAATTACTAGGTGGTGGTGCATTTTTCTTGGGTAAGAAGTTTATTTCATGGATTTAAGTAAAATGAGAATGCCATTTCTTTATCTTTCTGGAGGCATGTACATTTGTTGTTGCTAACAATTGTACTCAGATATTGTGGATGAAGCGGAATCTTTGAGAAAGATATCAGATTTGTATGTAATTAGGGCTGTTATATATTAGATAAATTCAAGGTGGCGACTGCAAAATCGGTGCCGTTTCAAAGACCAGGCATATATCTATCAAGTTTCACTTTTTGAGAGAAAATTAGAACAGAAAAGGAAGTTAGATTGGGTATGTAGTAGCCACTGAGACCTAGAGTGTAGATATCTTTACCAAATTGTTGCCTAAGGATACTTTTGAGTATCTCAGAGGGAAGCTAGGGGTGATTACCCCTCCTAATTAGAACGAAGATGCATTGACTAGCATCAATCTGTGCATTTCATAATCATATCTTGATCCGGATTGATGTTGTGGTGGCTGCTACTCAGGGGGAGTAGTCAGATGTTTAGATATGTGATTCAGAGCTTGTGTGGCGAAAAGAGATTTTTGTCATTGATGTTAAAGGGGGAGAAGAGTCATGTCAAAAAGCTGTGAATTATTTAAGAAGAGTTCTCTAGGGAGAAGAGTCGTGTGAAAGAGTTGAGGAGAAAAGAGTCAGAACCTGAGGGGGAGTAAGTGCTAAAGTTAGTTGCGTTGATGGTGTTTTTCACATCATGTGTTACCATCAATGCCAAAGGGGGATATTTTTGGATGTTTTGGTTGTGTTGTTGATATGTGGTTGTCATTGATGTCAACACTATTGGCATTAATGCATTAGAAGCTATATATGTCGAGGATATTGAGAAAATTGTAATAAAATAAGTTGCAGGTTGTTAGTGGTGAAGTGTAGTTCATTCGGTTGGTAAGTTCAGTACGTTGATGATCATAGGTTGTGGATTAAAGGGTTTCTTGTCGAGTATATCTAGTTTATCCACATTAATTTTCAAAGATCCGTGTGAAGATTTGATCGTGTTATGAGTAGTTGTGTTCTAACAGTCTTTCTGTTGCCTCAGTTGGTGTTTCTAGATGACGATGATGTGATTTTAGTAAGTTCAATTGTTGAGGATGCTTCTATGGTGATTCATGATGTTTGTGGATGTTTCTAGATTGTGCTCTATCTATGTTGCACATCTGCATTGATCGTTGTGCTTGAGATTAGAGATTTTCTCTTGCGTGTTCATGTTTTTCATGTTCTTGGCCAACAGTGTGTTGTGGATCTTCGAGGAATAATTTTTTAAGGTGGTTCATGTTTGAGAATTTTATTTTGGGTCTTCACTATATTGTGGCCGACCTTGGTTGATTCACATTAAAAATCTTTATTGTTTTGGGCTGACAGTTTGCATATGTTTTATTATTTTGTGAGGCTGACATGAAGCGATGTAATATCTTGTTGCGGATATATATGAATGATTGTTTATTCCATTTGAAGGTGTGTGGGAGGTGTTCTTGTGTATGGGATGTGTGAATAATGTCCTAATCATTCGAAGGCGAAAGAAGAGTGTGAAGAAGAATGAGCAGAGTGTGAAGAAGTGTTCATATGCTTAACCGGAACTGCAATCAGGCATTAGCAGATGCTATTTTCTTAGTTCAAAATATTTTGGATGTAATCCAAATTTTTTTGTAAGACAGCGAGTCTTCCTTTCGTAATTGAGGAGTGAGCTCTAGGCAGTGCACCTAAATGCAAGTGCATTCCCCATTTATTCTTCTTTATACTTTTAATAGGGTATAATCTTGTGGACTGACCTCCACCATGTTTTTTCCCCTAACAGGGTCTCCACATAAAACAAATCTTGGTGTTATGTGTGTTTATGATGTGTTGTTGATTTATGCATTCATGGTTATTGATCAAATCTGAGAATAAGGTTAATAAGTTGAAGAAGTTTGAAATTATGTGACAACTGATTCACCCCCCCCCTCTCAATTGTCTTCCCTTGTGTTGCCAACAGGTGCCCTCATGGGCACCAATTTTGGTCAAGGGCACCTCATTTTCAATAAAATCATAAACAACAATGCAAATTGAGCTCCAAACTATGTGGAAAGTGAAAACACAACTTACCTCTCGTGTCAACACCCTTGTGCAATGCGGCCCCTTAGGGCCTTTAGTAGTGCATGATACAATCATTGTTGTGCTATTTTTTCTCTTAGGGATGCTTGTCCTAGCTCGAGATTTTCTCCAAACTACAAAAGTAAAAATAAATTAGTAATTATAGTGACAAAACTAACAAGGTGTCATATCATTTCCACACATGTCTTGTTCAAATCATCATAACTTAGGATTGCAAACTCTGATTTCTATGCCTTCTATTGCATTAGAATCTTGTTTTTTCCCTTGTTCTCATTAAATGTTCTTTGGTCCTTGTTGTTATGTTTACATGACATTACCAAATTCATTTTCATCAAAACCCTAATCAATTCAACATGGGGAGACCCATAAAGAAAGTAAAAATATGGGGAATACATCTACCCTCAAATTTCATTCTCCTTAGATATTTTGGACTAACACATTTGTTTGTATGTGTGGGATGATTTCAAATTTCTAAGAAGTTGGTGTTGCAAGATGTGGTTCCTAATGTTGTGGTTTACAAGTTACTACATTGGGGGCTTTGTTCTCTTGCTTGACAAATGTTCCATGTATTTTATAGTATCATTTTTTCATATGTAATGATTTACCTTGTGGTAATTTAGCTTGCATATGCACATAGTGTCATATGGTCGATAAATTGGGGGCTAAATATAGCGTCATAAATTGTTCTCCCTAAAGATGAAAGCACAATTCCACACTTTATTTGGGGATCGATTTGGTGTACATTTTGTTAGTATATTTTAGAAACATTCCCTAGCCTTGAATTTCCTCTTCAACCGAAGAGAACGTGTCAGTGCTACCCTTAAAGCGCCTTCTCAATCACATTTCACCATATTAACCCTGACAAATGCTCATTTTCTAAACGAGTCTTGATTAAGTAGACCCTAAACTCAAGAATCAAATTTAAATGTGTGCAAAACAACTAGACTAGGGTTCCATCACCCTAGACCAAGTGTTTTTCCTAATGATTTTTTATTTTTCACTTATGTCGATCTCTAATTTATGAGATGTGAATTCAAATTTGAGATTTTGCGGTAAATTAATCCCGTAAACTAAATTGAAATGAGTCAGCCTACACTTCAATTTATTCCTATGTTTCACTATATAAACATAAATTATTATTTCAAAAAGGACAATCAATCACAATTATAACAAAAAAATGTGAAAATACACATCCAATTTTATAGAATTACAAAGCAATTTTCAAATTTGATCGATTTATCACAATGATTGAAGTTTGATGCCAATGGGAAAACTATTTGGAATCTAGGGTTGGAGATAGCTTTGGCTCCCTTAAAGCACCTAATTATTTTTTTTCAATGTGTTCTCATCTTCAAACTTTGATCTCCTTGCTATCCTAAGTAAGGTATTTGAGAATTTTGATTTTCCCTAGGGTATTTGACTTTCTCTTGGGTTGATCTTGATTTTGTCATTTAGGAATCCTTCTCTTCCATATTTGAGTAGGGTTTTTATCATTTAATTTTTGTTTTAGCTCATTTCAACCTTAGACACACTTAAGGTTTAGATCACACACTTTATCTATCAACAAATCAACTATTCGTGGAGGTAGAAATACCAAAATAGGGGTTTGACTTAGGCAAACTCCTATATAGCCACCATTTTCCCTCTCTTTGTTGTGACTTTGCAAGTTTAGATCTGAAGACGACAATTTGAAGAGTGGGAAAGTACAATACAAACCTGTATGCTACAACTAAGAAATGTATAGATCTGGAATCCCACTTCTCCCCTCCAATTCAGCTCCATTTTTTTGTGATAGGTGCACAAAAATCTACCCTTAGATTTTCTTTTGTTCTGTCAATTTTAGTTTCTTCTGTGCAAATAATTTGTGTTTTCAAATTTTGTCTCATAGCTAGTTAGGTCAATAAATTCACATTAAATCCATTCAATTTTCAAAGCAATAAAAGAACCAAGTCCAGGCAGGTTGGCTCTCCTTCTAGGATGTTAACCAATCTTAACACCCTTGTTGGCTTGGATTCTAATGTTGATTCGAAGAAAGATTGATTTAAGGTAATCTACTTGTTAGGTCTAGGATCTCTTTTTCCACATCACAAGAGGTAAAAATTAGAGGCACACCATCAAATGGACCCCTCCTCCCATAAGTTGTTTCAAATTTAATTTTGATGGGGCATCCAAAGAAAACTTTTGTCTTCTTTGGGACACATAATTTTAAGAAATGACAAAGGTAAGTTGATAGCAATGTGTTTGACCAATGTTGGTTCTCAAACTAACCATTATGTTGAAGCTATTGTAGTGTACCACAACTTGAAGATGACCCAATACCTTGAAATTCATTCTTTAATCCTTAAAGGGGCTCATTGAATATTTTATACTGCTTGAAAAGAAGGACCAAACTGAGCTAGATAATTAAAAGTTTAATCAAGGACTTCCTAGATGTTATTAATTGTATGAACAATGTTAATATTATTCACACCTATCATGAGGCATTATTTTTCAAATTGGGGAGTTAGGCATGAGGGGGGTTCATTTTGGAGTAATTATAGCCTTACATCAAAGGATAACAAGCTTATCATTAACAATTTTAGTAATTATGAGTAAATAGTTGCCTTCCTAGTAGGAGTCCTATATCATGATTCCCATTATGGGAAGTCACTTTAATTTGGGTGGAATATTTTACATTCCATCTAGCACTTTTCCCAAAATGTAAGTTTATTTTCTACCTCTATTTCTCAATAGGGTTAACAAATGCTCTATGTAGATTAGGTGGGGTAAAGTGGAAACAAATTTGTGTTATTTAAAATGGGGGGAAAGAAATACGATTGACCCTGTAAGTTGTAACAACCATAGACAATATCATAAGGTGTAGAAAATCCTAAATGGTGGCCTCTTTTCATTCTTGAAAAGGCTTAATAAATATGACACCCTGTTGGGTATTGAATTTGTAAAAGGTAGTGAAAAGAGGAGAGTGATGGTTTAGGGTTTGGGATTATATAATGACTAAGGAAATAATTATAAAGGTGATTGGGATCTTGATGTTAGGCACAAAACTCTTCAAAGATAGAAGATTGAAGGAGGATGCAATTTCTATTTTCTTGAAACATGGTGAGAACTTGAAGAAGCTCCACTTGAGGCATAATATAAGTTCTCTGAAAGCCCTTGGGACGAGGTGGTGGTATTCTTGATGAGACAAGCCACTCTTGAGGGAAGATTCAAATCCATTTACTCTTATCACTTTGTATTGTTGAACCATTTTTGGTTTAATAGACTTGTTTTATCTTCTTTCATCTCTAGATAATTCCATAAATTAATGTAAAAGAGATTCTATGATGATCCCCTTGCACGAGGTTTTATCTTGCTAATAGTCAACTTTTTTAGATCAAAGAACCTTTTTATCTCATTAAATTTTCACAAGAAATTGAATATCAAAGGGAAAAGGGTGATTGGGTGCATTGATTATATTTTTAGAACCCTTGGTAATAATCCTTTATCCCGAAAAGAATAATGGGAGGAGAGTGAGAGTAAGGGTGTGCTAGAGTTAGATTCTAATTTCTTATTATCAATGGACAATAATGTTGAGTCCCACGAGAGAATAGAAGGGGGGTTCAGAAAGTCTTTGGTTTTGGAAAGGATAACAAATAGGTAATGCTAAACCCCCACACATAAAATTCCTAGTCCCTTGTTAAAATAAAAGAGTGGTGGTAAGTTGAGGAGTGACAATGTTTTTATGTCTCTTAAAAAGTGGAAAACTTTGGTGATATTATAGAGATAAATGAAAGACCAAAGCCTTCCTTGAGTCGTTGGTTGGTGTTGCATTCCTTGGAATTCAAGACCCTTGCCTTGTCCCCCCAAGTTTTCTTCCACACCCTTAAATGATCTCAAATCCTTGGAGGATGTGGCAAATGTGGTTAATGATATAATTTAAAATTTGGGAATGCTCCATGAAGCCTTTCATGCACAGCATAACCTTAATAGAAGGTTCTTTGTTGAGATAAATAAGTTGAATATTAAATTGGCTATTATGGATAAGAATTTGAAAGGGGAAACACAAGTTCCCTTGGAGGAAGATGGTTGTCAAATGTGGAATAATTTTTTTGATGCAAATGGTATATGTTTTGATATGGCAAGCAAAGAGAAAAGATTGTATGTCTCAAGGAGGTTAAGGCAAAAAATAATAGTATAAGTTCATCCTTGGAAAATGACATCAAAACTATCACAGATAATATTAATAAGGTCATTTAGGTTAGCAAATGCACAATAAAAAATAGTTCCATGGGCCTTAAGATTCTTAGTGATAAATTGAAGAACTCAATTGAGGACTTGGGAATCCTTTCCTCCCAAACCTAGGTAGAAGGAAAAGAGATTGCAACCAATTATAGCTCTAGAAAAATAAGCAACAAAAATAAAGCCTAAGCTAAGGAAAAATGAGCTACTAGAGTTCATAGGCCTTCATGAAAGTTTCTATAAAAAAAGAACTAGAAGCTACAAAAACTTTGAAAAGACTTTAACTTCCTTCTAATTGTTTTGAAACTTAAAAGCTTTACTTTGAGACTTTGTTGTGTGTTCTATTTAGTTTCTTTTTCTTTGCTTCCATTTTACTATTGTTCTATTGATGTTTAGCTTAAGTTTTATGGATTCTATAGGGTTTTAGATCCCTTCAAAACTTGCTTTTACCCTTTAATAAAAAAATTGGCATGTTCCACCAAATTCACATAAAACAATAATGACATATATCTTCACTTAATTAGAATGTAACAGAAACGCAAACTTTCACAAAGTCATTCCACAACGGTTTATTACAATTGTGTCATGTGTAACAAATTACATTCATTGCATGACTAACAAATGCCAAGCATATTCTTGCATAGAATCAATTTCTCAATTCCAACTTTGTGTCATTCTCATGGAACCACATCTTGAAGTTCAAGGAAGGAAGAATACCTCATGACCAATATGACATCATAAAACACCATATAATTCAACTTGGTGCTCTAGTAAATCCTCGAGCCAAGATGATACCTCATGAGCCACAACATAATCAAGCATCATAGACATATTGTCAATAATACATTTAGATTTAATCAATGCACACAATATACAAGCACAAGATTTGGATGACTCCACATGAGACTCATAGAGATTTCCAATCTAATCACAAGGAGGAAAGAGAGTGAGATACCTAGGAATTGTTGCACATTTATCCATTCAGTTGTGTAACACTTAGAGGTGTTTCCTTTCACATGTGCAACCACAAGGACAACTAGGGAGCACATATCATATTGTCGGTTTACTCCAAATCTAGCAACTACCCTATTTCTATTCGCCCACATGACACTTAGAGGGCTTAATCCTTTCATACACATGACCACAATCATAAATAGGAGTGAGGTATGATTTTATGCATTCTTTTATTTCCATATATCAAGGTCAACCTACCTTCATTCATTTGTGTGACACTCAAATTTATCTACTCCTTTTACATGTGTGACCACAATGATGAGTAGGGGTGACACCACATATTTTGTCACCTCATTTATGTTCACCCATTTGGAACTTGAAGGTTACTAGCTCCTTTCACATGCATGACCACAAGGACAAACAAGAACGACCTTGTCACTAAACCATCATATTTCCATTCACCTATACAACACTTAGATATTACTTACTCCTCCCACTCATGCAACCATAAGGACAAATAGGTATGACATCCTCATCACCTCATCACCTTATTTTCATTCACCCATGTGACACTTGGAGGTTACTCCTTTCATATGTGTGACCACACAGATGAGCATGTGTGATGATTTGAACATAATACCAACTTTTTTTTTGTTCACCCATGTGGAACTCAAAATTTTCTCCTTTCACATGCCCCACCACTAGGAAAAACAAGAATGTCCTATTAAAGCCACATTGCCTTGTTTCCAATTGCTTGCATGACACTCAATATTAATTACTCCTTTCACATTCATGGCTACAAGGATAAATATGACTAATGCTCAAACATCTCTCTCTCTCCCTCTAAACCAAACATGGGTTTAACGCACACACCAAACCCTTGTGACACTTAAGTTGGGTAACACAAACATTCATGCATGCATAAACATGACACTTCATAGTTCCTCTTAGGCTCAACACAAAGTTGATACATCATGATTTAACATTTAATTATTATATTTCTTATAGGGGAAAGGTATACCTATTAGTGCTTATCTTCCCTTGGCTATTGTAGAGCTTCCCTCTATGCTTGCCCTTTGGGATATTTTTCTTTTACATACAATTTTTTTTGTGAACTTCATCTTAGTTGACTTTCTTTTTCTTTTCTATTTGGCTTTGCAAGTCCATTTTTCTCCTAGGATCCATAATAAATCCACACCATTGATCATTTCTAAACATCAATGACACATGCTTGTCAGAGGCATTGTTAGTCTAATGCATTTTCCTGGTTGTGCCATCGGTTGGAAGCTAACACATCAATATGACTTGTGGGACCTCCCCACCATAAAGTTCAAAAGTGATGAAGACTCTTTGATATGTCAGAGTTGTTGATCATTTCTAAAGATACAAATTGTGCACCATTTGAAGATTGTAAATTTTACAACCTTAAATAGTCATGCCATTGGTTGGGACTCTATTCGCTAACATTATTAGTGGACCTAGGTTTTGTTGCCATTTTTAGAAAACACAAGAAAATAAAAAGTTGACATCTATGTGCTCTATCTGCTTGGTGCTCTTTAAAGACATTGTTAGTATGGGGAGGGATTTTTTGTTGTGCTATTGGCTAGAGATTATATGTTGAAAATGGTGGGCCTCTTTTTTTCGAAGACTAAAGGTGTAAGGTAAAGTTTAGGATTTTGTAAAATTGTTTATTTGCAATATAAATGATGAGAGCAACATTAGAAAGTTGATAGTTTGACATCTTGAAAATGTTGTGACATTGTTAAGAAGAATACACTTCAACAACTTTGTGGAGGCCATTGTTGATATATTTTTATAAGAGGATAACACTGTGGTTGGAATAAATTTCATTAGGGAACTCTCCATAAGTTTCATTAGATCGATACATATTTTGTTGTGCTATTGGAGGGCAAGATATCTAGTACAAAACAAATGAATCCCTTGGAACCATCTAATGTGCTCAAAAGCTACTACATCTAACAATTTAGAAAGACCAACTTTAAATAAGAAAAGGTATGATGAACCTATGGCTAAATCTTATAGTTTAAATGTTTGAGTTAGATTTGATGGCGTGGATAAGAAGCATTCAACTCCTAGTTCTCAAAATATAATTGTGTCAAAAGTGTCAAAGGCATTGATATAAACATTAGATGTATGTAAGGAAAGGGGGAAATTTTTATGCCTTTAAGGTGAAATACCATATCGTAGTTGTTCTTTGATGATTGTTCCCTTGGCCTTTTGTACTTAGTATAATGTAAATTGATATGAATGAATGTAGTATTTAATTTGTGTCATCAATAGTTTTCTCTAAACTTTATTTATTTATTTATTGATCTATTGTCTTAGCCTTTATTCATATGTTCAAATTTCATCTATTTGTATACACGATGGTGATTGTGTGCCAATGTGCTCTTCACTATCACCATACTATAATCTATTTTGAGAAAAAGTAATTATGTGCTAATGTTTAGATGAGAGCAATGAGTTTCACATTCAACACCTTGCCCAACATAATATATTTTATTTTTTATATTTTCTTCTTTTTTCTCCCACATGTTTTAAATTGAGTTAATTGAACAACATACAAGGAATTGATTCTTAATCTCGAAGGTTGTTTTGTGAATTGCAATCTATGTTGATAGGATTTCCCATGTTGGTGTATAAGAATATGAAAGTGCACTTTTAATCAACAACAGTTTTGGCACGCCTAATGGTGTTAGAGTAAAATACGAAAATCACTTAATTAATTAAGTTTTCTTTTTTATTTTAGCATACTTAAGCTAAATTTAGGAAAGTGATTTTGTATTCCTATGTTATGAGCTTTTTTTCTGAAAGCATAGGATGATGACACTTGTCATGATCTAATTTAATCTTCACTTAGGGTTTCATCTATGTTTTTTTCTTGATTTTTATTATTATAAGAATTCATTTTGTATGTAATAATTTAGAAACAATAAAAATGTCTTTTTGGATCAATACAATTCTCAAGGTTGCATATCAAATCAGTTGTTTTCTCTCTCGTTGTGATAGTTGTTTTGGTTGTAGGTGATTTATGAGAGTTGTGTGGTTCAATAAAAAAACTCTAACATGATATTAGAGAATGAGATCTATGACTTTCTATCCTTTTTTGATAGATCTAGCCTTGAGAAAAATAGTGTATTATAGAGAAATAAATCACTTGTGCATCTGTAACACCCAAAAACCTTAAAATGCTTTCCCAAATGCTCAAATTCAAGTAGAGAAAATCAAGACAATTTTTTTGGTGGACACAAATTTTAGACAAAAATCCATATAACAACTGTATGGATTCATAAAATTGTACCATTGTTGTTTAGGTTGTACCTACTATGCAGTTGGTGCATCAACCCTACATAGAAATTTGACTAATCTACACAATTTCACGGTAGAACTATCACAAACCAGTGGCATACAAATAGTGATGAAAATTTTATTTTTTGGTGAGTTTTTTGTAAAATTTGTTAGCATTTATTTCCTAACGATATCTATTTCTATAGGACTATTCATTTCCATTGTTGAATTAGAAGATTGGTGGTAGCATTTCCACTGATCGACATTTTTTCCAACCAACAACGATAGAAAACCCCCATTTGGTGACTCTGATAGCTAAAACTTTACTACCAAACTACCTCAATAAGCTCAAATCC